>JACXGI010003302.1:0-64959 GCA_016801175.1 Esox masquinongy | reverse complement strand
GCTCCACTCATATAACCGGAGTTACATTCCCGGTAACTAACGGTTCAAAATGTTATGTCCAAATCAATTGCATTGACAAATAAATAAAAGTTGCGTCTAAATTTCAGTATGTTTAAATCAAGTTTAGAATAGTTTTCCAATGCTGCAATGTAGCCTACTTTCGCATCATTATTATTTAATAGACAAGCGCAGTCTCTTATTTCTCATCAAAACTGCCAATATGGCGTTAAGATTCCAGAATTCTGGCCATACAGAAGAGCTATCAGATATACAGCTCTGGAAAAAATTAAGAGACCACTGCACCTTTTTCTTTCCTTTCCAAAAAAGTCGAAAAGGAAGGTTTTGAGTGAGGAACAGAAGGGTTAGAATGAAAGAGACCACTGCAAATTGAATGCTTCTGTTCCTCACTCAAAACTTTCCTTTTCAACTTTTTTGGAAAGGAAAGAAAAAGGTGCAGTGGTCTCTTAATTTTTTCCGGAGCTGTATGTTTTAAATAGCCATACTGTATAATAGCCTAGACTTAAACAGCAATAAAACACAAACTCTGTGATCCAACAGATGTTTTTTATTGAAATTAGCAGAATGAGCTCTTCACAATCTTTGTGAACTGTCGCAATTATTAGCTACATAATTGCCTGATCTAAATAATTTGAGCCAGATCGCAATTATCTTTATAGACAACAATCTTTTTGCAAAATATTTTGATTCCAAAGTAATGTTTCCAATCTGACTAACGGATTTTGAGGTCAGTGTTTGAAACGTCTCAACAAATAGGCTACCACGCGAATGATGTCGGTTTCCATAGGATGTCTAGCCCACACGTGCAAAAAAAGCGTTTGACAGGCTCTGCAGAAATTTATACTATAGGCTCAGATCATTTACTGAACCTCGTTTGCTGGCCTTAGTTGCACCACCACTAGTTTTTTTTTAACCGGCTGAGTTATATCTGCTTCGCCGACATTTCGGAGTCGTAAGCTTGAGCTAGTCACATGACTCATTAATGTCTTATTGTAAAAGTGAGCCGAGGCTCGCTGTTTTCTTGGCAACAGATCATTCCAACCTGGTCTCAGAATGATTACACAGACTATTTTACGTAAATTTTAGCCAGGGGATTTCGTATGATATATTACGTTCAATAAAATAACGTTAGTCTCAATGGACAAAAAAAAACAGAAAACTGTGTTTTGAACTAGCAACCTTCCGCATCCCAGACAGATGCACTGCCCGTTGCTCCAGTGAGGAACCTGTATGCAACAAAGGCGATTAGTGGTGTCAAAACACAAATATGTTTGAAGTGATTTTATTTGTATTCCTAACCCAAACCTTAACCCTAACCTTAACCCCAGTGCTGTGAGACCTAACCCTAACCCAACCTTAACCTAACCTTTTTTGTTTCCTAACCGTAGCCCAAACCTTAACCCTAACCTTAACCCCAGTGCTGTGATATCTAACCTTAACCCTATCCTTAACCCCAGTGCTGTGATGCGTAACGTTAACCTAACTTTAATGATAAAACGCTTTTATAATATTTATATGATATTTTCATCTGGCAGAATAGACCTGATACCGGCGAAAAGCCTTTGCTGGCTAACGTAAACCCTAGTGCACAGTTTTCCTTAGCTGTAGGCCTAGTAATGAGGATTTGGTGTGCATAATATGGGAAGTCCTTATTTATCAAATTTATCAAATGTATTGTGTTTATCAAGCAACCGTGCTTTAGACCTTTGTAAAACTATTCATGTCGATATCCTTTGATCGTAGCAAACTGGTCGGGAGTGTCTCTTATTTTACCTTGAACATCATCAAAATGAGATTGGAAATGAAAACTAAATTCTAATGGAATTATTTTGAATAATTTAAGTGTTGTGTAATTTTCATTTAGTACATTTGTAGGGCCTAATAAATGAATGAAAATATTATTGCCTGTTTTCTTAGTGTCACGGCGGTTGTGGAGTGCAGAATAGGAACCAGGGCGCTGGCATGACTCACGTTCGTGGGTTTTATTTAAAATGAACCCAAAACCAAACAACGAACGGAAAACTATAACTATTAACTGATTGAAATAAAAGTGCGCGACACCGCGTCTTATACATACAACATTCAAAACAGTTAATTCAATAGTTAACACTCACCAAACAAACTCATTGACATGAACAATAATCCACACAACAAACACGAAGGGAGCAAACTAAATACACAGATAACGAAACTAACACAAGACAGCTGGGAGTGAAGCACCGGTGTTAGACATCAATTTAATTAACTAGGGTATGCACAAGACAACCTCACACAAAGACCACAAGAGGGCAAGACAACACGATAAATAAACAACCTGCCCTACTCATTGGCCATTTATCAATCCGCGTTTTTGTCCGTACTTGTGAACTCGTTTGACGTCATCTTTCATGGCCCAAGTACGGTTCCAATCCAAAGAACGCAAGTTACCAAGAACGCATAAAATGCCCGGATGTGTACTTGATCCGCCTCTTTTATCAAGGATGCATGGGTTGGTGACTTGTTCAGCGAGAACGCATCTGATATCCCAGAAGTCATTGCAAGATGTCAGGAGAACAGGAAAAACTCCACAACTGTAACAAGTTTTATTTTTTCTTATTTCAGGTAAACGGTACCTGTAAATCAGCATCTGAAAAAATGAGACGAGAAATGGGCATTGTAATCGCTGAATATTTGCTTATTTTATTTAAGAAACAGCTAATTTATAAATTTGCTCCGACTTTTCGATCAGCTAGCTAACGTTATTCAGTGCAGTGGAGAGGCTAGTTAACGTTAGCTAAGTTAAGTAATTACAGTACCGGTAGAGAGGGGCAGCTTTTTTAGAATTGCAGTTGATTTTCACTTTCAAAAAAATGTCGTATACAAATGTCATATCATATGATTATGGCTATAGTCTCTATACAACCTTCTGCCGTTCATATTCACATTAATATTTTATTCAAGGACTACGAGGAGGTTACAGCCCTCATAGAGTGGGGGGTGTTGCGCAATAGCCAAGTACACTTGCATCTCAATCTAGGTAGGTGCGTTCTCTGTCCTCGCGTTCTTGCAAGACCATACTCTCAAGGACGCTTGGCAAGAAGGACACAAGTACGTTCTTAGCGTACTTGGAATTGATAAACGGCCATTACACTTAGAATTAATCCTTCTATGTAGAGGCTATTCTTTTTTTTGAGTGGGACACTTTATTAGGTAAAGTGTATGGAGGCAAATTGAGCTCAAATGTATTGACTGTAAGAAAAGAAAAACGTAACTGAAATATTTCATAGTATGAAAAAACTAAATTCAATCGTTTGAAAAAAATAGATTCAAGCGTGGAAAAAGTGTATGCTAAAATCATTAAATGGATTTTCGCGTCCGATCTTAAAATGTCCTCGTTCAAACGTTTTTTCCACGTTTGCTTCTTACGATTACAATTTCTTCCCACCTTCGTTCGAATCATGTTTTTTCAAAATCAAGTTTTGAGCCTCTATTGGCGTGGATGCGGGGCTTTATCTGGGCATTGAATTCTCGCACCCGATTAGCCATGAACCTCACCATTATAAGGTGAAAATCATAGCCTTTCCATGCACTGCTTTCCTAATGCAATCTTTGGAGAGAAGTTTAAGAATTGTATAAACTAGGCTAAATGTGTTTTTCATACGATTGAATTTAATTTTGTCATACTATGAAATATTTCAGTTACGTTTTTCTTTTCTTACACTCAATTCATTTGAGCTCAATTTGGCTCCATAAAAGTGGGACACTATATTATGATTAAAATGAACTATTAGATACACGAGAAAAACGTTTTAACCACATGTATTAATTAAATCAGGTGTACCGTAAATATAAAATCCGTTATTCAGATTGGAAACATGATTTTGAAATCAAAACATTGTGCAAAAAGATGGTTGTCTATAAAAAATAATTGCTATGTGTCTCAAATTATTTCGATCAGGCAATGTAATAATTGCGACAGCCAGGTGGCCAGAGAGTACCCAGGCAGAAGCAAATCACTCTTAATGGGCGATACCCCCAGATTAAGGATGACACTCCCTGTGAATGAACTTAACAATGAGAATGAAGTGTAATGTTGATGACATATTTGATCACATGCAGCGCGACAAAATCCGTTTTACCTCTAAACTTAGTATTGCAATCCTATTCGTGAAATTGCTTTTTTAGGAGATGAACAAAATATGAAACATAATCTGTCTGAATAAGAAATTTCGCTAATTATTTTATAGAACCATGAAGATGATCCAGCTTCCTATGTAATTCATCAAAGGTATCACAGTAATTCATTATTAGTGAAACAAAATAACAACGATATCCTTGACCAGAGGCGTTGCTAGAATCACAACACATTCGAGGCTTAGCACCCGGCCAACCCCCAGGGGAGACTTCTTTGCCACGCATTTTTCTGAATTTGTTGTGATGCCGGGTGTTGTTCTAACCACCGTATTACTGGTTTTTAATATTAGGCCTACATTAGTTTGTGATATCTCTCTGGACCCCGAAATATTCCCAAACAACAGAAGATGATTTATTTTCGGCACCAAAGCATCCCTAGTCTCTATCTCATTGAGCAAGCCCTACTCCGCGCTATTCTGTCGTAGTGGGCTTTACGCCGCATCTTAATGTTTCTGACTGGTTAATTTGCTGTTCAGGGTCCGTGCACCTTTCGGTCATTGGATTATGTCTTAATATAGGAAAACAGATCAACAGAAAACGATTCGTTTTTTGATATTTGACTTCCAATATTTGATTTCCGATTTCAAACGAATATTGACCAATCAGAAAACGGCTCGTTTTTCGTTCATGATTTTTGGATTCATAACAAAAATATACTTAATTCTCATTTCCTCTGTTAAAATTGGAAATGGAATAATGGTGAAAGAAAAAAGAATTTCTTTTTTAAATTTCGGTTTCTTGTTTTGTTCATACCAAGAAGTTCACGCCTCCTCATAGAATATTCATAGCGTTCTCGTGTGTTCACAGCCTAGTTTACCAGCACTACAGTTTTGTGTATGAAGTTAAGATAGAAGAGTGTTCAATACGATTCAGATGTTTTATTGAATTCATATGTCTATAAATGGCCTCAAATTACTGACAAATGTCTTGTGGGTAAATAAAGCCGTCTGTAAATCACAATCCACGCGAAAGTTTTGCATTTCGTAGTTGTATTAAAACATCTGTGAATGAGTGATTGAAGAATTGCAAGAATTAACAATTTGCGTCTGTACACATTTTCTTTTGCAAGTATTCCAAAAATATGTACACATACACAACTTCAAATTTACACACGCAACTCCTTATTTACGCAGACAAATCACCAAATACAAGCACAACTCGCGATCTATAGATAAAACTCACTTTCACTTGAGATCTCGTTTATTTCTAATGGGAGGTCAAAGAAATTAAGTACCATAAAGATTTGCAAGTGCGTTAGATTTGCAGAGTTGTATTTCCTGAGTTGTGCATATTTAATAAATGATCCGTATTAGCCAATTATATGAGTACTGACTAGTTTACAGATGACTGTATTTTTTATGTTCCCCCCGGGGAGATTGATGGACCAGGATAAGAAGCGTGAAGAACCCGTGCCCACTACAGTAAATGTTGATCATCTTGTAGCTTGTCTATAGGCACTGTTGGAGGTGCAACAGGCAAAAATGTCCAACTGTTTTATCTCTTGTTTTTTCAGATTTGGTTTTGTTGTCACTCCCTTGCCTCAATGTTTGCCATTCTTCAATTCAACCTCTTTCCAGGTTGGCCTGGAGCCCCGCCCTCTGTCCCCAATTCTGGCCATCAGTGTTCTGGATCACGATGTTCCACTGTGGGCCCTGACTGCTGAGAACACTACCGGGCTAAACATCCTCAAAGAAGCATGCCACTTATCCTTCTACTAATACCAAACATGCATTGTGTATTCAAATATACACAATGCACCCCCCCCATCTCAGTCCTTAGTTTTTATGCTGCATTAGTTTATCCTAGGGGACCATGGTCAGTCTGACTTCTGAGGTATCCTTTAGGATCTAAGGAATGCTCCAACTAATTACTGTGGTGTCATGTTGAATCTTAAGAGAACCTAAGTCCTTAGACCATGTTTTAGGATTACCTGGCATGACAACTCCTAGCTGTCCCTGCACAAAGTCCACCTGGTTGTTTTGCAGATGCAGTGATGATACAGTAGGCAACCTGGTCACCCCTGTCTTTGTCCACCTGGTTGTGCAGCTGATCTGCATTCTGCCTAAGACTAAGCCCACCTGTATTTACTGACCCACCATTTTGTGAACATGCAAAAATATTGTCCGAAAAAGGTCACATTCTTATGAATTTCACCCAGCATAGCCAGAAGAGTACCCCTCAAAATCTGGCTCCACTCTAAGTTTCTAACTAGGTTTCATTCCCACTGTTTTTTTCCATATTCACTGTGCCCCAATTCTTTTTGTGTATGTGCACTTTGTGACCACTGCCAATGCAAAAAGTGTTCTTTAAAATTAATTAGACAAACAGAAAACACCTGTGGATGAGTGTAACATCCAACATAAGGTCTGTATTCCAGTTATAAATCCTCTTGCTCTGATTTGTATTGAACACAGACAACCGTACAGCATGAATATTTATAGATGACAAAGGAGAACCTCTGTAGATTAAACTAAACTATATATTATACTAAACTACAGCAAAATCAGTGTTCAATTTGAAATGAGTGCTGACAAATGTTTCAAGTAGTAGGTGAACACAACTTACCAGGTATGGATTGGGTGGACAGCCTGGCAGAATTTCTGATGAAACTTGAGGACCAGCCTGACCTTCAACTACCAGTAAAATGTTTTATGTTCTAGTCCAGTTTGTTTATATGACAATCACATGTATGCCTGGACCTGTATAGCACACACTCATTTTGGGGTCATGATTTTTCCTTAGAATCTAACATCAGCAACATTGTCAGACTGTAGCAGAACAATTAAAACTCCCCAGTCTGAAATCTTAAACACTAGTACTTAGTGTGAACTGTTATTTACATTAGTGATTAAATTAAGATCTTAATGTTGTTTACTCTATATCAGCTGAGTTGTATATAATTATAAACTGGGTTGTTCAAACACTAAATGTTGATTAGCTATAAGATCTGGTAAAAGTTAGTAACAGGTTTATATTAGTAATAACACAGGAAGTTTCAGGTGTCTGGCTGATATACAATGTCAAAAACTGTATCCAGGGATGCTTCGTCACATTGTGCCTAAGAACAGACCGTAGTTGTCATATATTGGTCATACACTACACCCCTTCTAACCTATTTGCTTAAATATCTTAAATTATCTATGAATAATAAATGTTAATGTAAGTATGAATATTGAATGACTGACCAACAAAAAGGTAATTCAATTTTTTTTATTAAATATGGAGACATTAAATGCATGTCAAACAAACAGACCATAAGGCCCGTGGTAGTTACTTAGTCTGTATACAGTATGTCAAAGCTGTATCCAATTATGGGACAAGATGCATCCAGACTGGGAATACATTTCTCGTAACATAAAGAGGATGAAAAAGTTGGATGGAACTATAGAGGTCCTGGAACCAGTAAATTGACTCAGGAGGACATGCCCTGAAAGTGGCCTGGTCCTCCGTTCCCTCAAAGTATCTAGTGTTTCCCTCTACACCCTCAGGTGTCTAGGACTAATAGAAAGTCAGCACAAAATAAAGTGTTCTAGTGGTTTGGATTCTGGACTGGAGATTACATGGATTTTTGCAGTGGTTGTCAAAACTCCTCTGGAACCCCCAGTTATTCCATGCATTTGAAATACTCAACAGCTTGCACACCTGATCCATTTAAAAGGGGAACACTCACTAACATTCCCAAAGAAAGAAATCAACAATCAGAAATGTCTAGCCCTTGAATTTTAAATTGGGTAGTTCAAGGCTTTAACCAAAATGTTCCTCAAGCAGCTAGCTGTCATAGCCTACATAAACCTCTCGAGAAAACAGAGGTTTCACATAGCAGAGTTCAGATATGTTTGGTAATGTATTTTAAAGTGACATCAGAGGCCTATTTCAATCTCTGTATAAACAAGGTTGTATTCTACCCCACTCTGATTCCCAGATGTACCCCCCCCCCCAGCAAGGAAAAAAGGAGACCTAACACACTGACAACCACTTTACTTCAAGGCCTGTAATGCTTTGGTTGGAGAAGTGGAGACATAATCCACCGGCCCCTTAAACAGGTGAGAATGAAATGCAAAGGGTGTATGTATGTCACAGGTAAGGCTGTGTTTCCCTATCTGCTCAGTCTGAAGGCTCTAACGTATGTGTGTTTTCAATGACAGGCTGGCAGAGGAGAGCTGCAGGTCTAGACAAGCCAGCAGAATAGAACCCTGGAAACACAGGAGAGGGCCTCAAACACACTGTGCTGGAGATCACCTTATGAACGGCAGACAAGGTGATTTGGGAAACATGTAAAGCCAGTATGTGTCAGTCATACTGTACATGCTAATCTAGCACTAGTACACTAGCCAAATCTGCACTATATTTACATCACATTTTAGTCATTTAACAGATGCTCTTATAAATGACATCTAGGAGCAGTTAAATGCTAACAATTACGGTGTTTGGCAATATACTTACATTTATACAACACCTTCAACAACCTCTTTAATATATTTCAGTGTACCTACCCTTCAAAGCTCCAGATGACCCATGTTATGCTGTGGGAGTCCCATCCCATACCCTCCTTATTCACTGCCAGAACACACCTTAAACACCTGGGACATGCCACTCCCCACAAATGAACTAGGTCTGTAGTCAAAACTCAGGCTAAGTCATTATCTCTGCCTCCTCTGTGTTTGTGCTTTTATTTGCAGATTGGGGACAGGTGGAGCTGATGGGGTCGTTAAGGTGACAGGTTGCACCTGGGTTTGGGACCAACTAGAAGATAGAAGTTCCTGGTGCCCAGTCCTGGCTCCGCCCCCCCACAAGAACCATGTTGTTTTATGATTTGGTTGATTGTGTTTTGATTAGGTGCACCCCTCAACACATTTTACACTCATCCAGGCATCTCCTCTTGTATGCCTACTTTCACACTTCACAGGTCAGATTTCCTTTGTAGTTTTGTACTTTGTTAGTTTTTTAATAAACATGTGTTACTCCTATAATGCCAACATGTGGACTACCTTGTTTGTCACCTTCTAAGAGCCGGGTTGTGACAATATAACCATCAACATGCATCCAATCCATTTTCCTTTTAATGAAGTGATCACTGATTAGGATTGGATTTAGAGTTTGTGTAGATAATATACATTAGTTCAACATATGCAGATGTACTGGTTATCTAAGTACCAGTTTATTTGACTAGTTAGGTTATTCAAGCAGCATATTTCAATTTCTGTAATGGGCAACAGTTATATTTTACTCCACTCCGATGCAGGTAATCCCGTGAGAAGTACAAGTGGAGTCCCAAAGCATTGACAGGTTCACTGCTGGTTTTACCATTTATGCTTGTTTAGAGGGTGAATTCAACCATTGAATTAAACCCACAGTGTAAAGTCACTCCATGATTTCCATATCAAAAATTCCCCAGGTTTCACATGCCCATGCAATACTGCAGAAACTAACAGTAATTAATTAGAAACTAAGTAATTATTTACAAGTAAAAGTGTAAGAAACTGGTGATTGACTAACCATTCATAATTATTCAGCCTGCAATCCTTTATTAAAGACTGGAGATAGGACGGTAAGTCTGAGCTGTTTAGGTGTGATTCAGAAATGTAATGACATTATACACATTTGTGATTATTTTATATCTTAGTCCCAGTGCTCATCATACCTCTATCAAAATCATGTACAACATCAGTTATAAGTCATGAAGCGACCATAGTCTACACACCCACAGCAACGGTTGTGTCGTGTTACATACTAGGATTATGTAGGTACAATGCTGTGAAATATTTTTTTCTAGACTTTATCCATGTTTTTGTCAATGAATATTTTCATGTCTTTAACAACTGTTCTTTTAATAAAGGGAATATGAATTAACAAACATTTATTTTGTGTTTGAAAAAAGTTTTGCAACACAAAATACATGCTCACTTACAGGGATGTAAACTAATTTGCACACAATTTTATAGAGATGCGCTTTATGTCTGTATAGGACATTTCTGGACACTGATTTCAAGTCATAAACATTACCAACTCACAACATTTTGCCTTTATATTTCTTTCAATGTAGATTAGATGTTTGCTAGTGAATCCTTGTTTCATGTGTATAGTTTCTGATATCCCTATGAAGAGTTTGAGCAAGGGTCTGATTTGACTACAAATAGAAAAGTTCAACTATTCAACCCTTCCTTTTCTGTTGGGAACCTGGTCTGAGAGACTTGTCAGCTGATTATTAAGCCTGTGATTATGGATTTGGGAGTGCCTGTTCAGGGCTACAACAAAATAGTTAAGCGTCTGCTCCCTGAAAGAGTTTGATACATCTGAAAAACGTGAACATTTGAAAACAAAATTCTCTACTTTAACTTCTGAATTCACTTGAAAGAATACACAAAGCTCATTTAAAAAATATTTTATGGATGTTGTGCTTATGTAAAGAATAAATGCATTACATTCTGTTTCATAAATAAGTGAACATACAGACGGGTGACAAATTAAAGGGAAAAACCTGAATAACTGAGTGGAGGAACATAATGATTGCAGATGCTTCCATACAGGTGTACTCAGAGGCGTTTCTGGGCAATCTGGCGCCCTAGGCGAGATCACTAAATGTTGCCCCCCCCCCCCCAAAAAATAAGCCGACTTCAGGGGAAATAACACTTATTTTTACTTTTATAAACACAAAATAAATACAAGTGAGATAGCAGGTGTACAAAAAATGTAAACAATAAAGGAGAATCAACATAGTGTGCTGTTAGAAAAAATATAAATAACTAAAGACAAAATAAAAACAATATTTACTAATGTGCAATCAAATATTTAACGACAGGTGCATAAACTGGGTAAACAAAAAAGACACTCAAAATCGTATTCTGTGTGCTATTACAGCAGATGAAGGGTAGTTTCTGTCTTAAAACTGGACACGCCTCGATTTCCTTGCTGCAAAACTATCAATGATATCGTCACTGGTGATACAATTTTGGCAGCAATACTGATAGCTACAGATCTAGATGAGGTGAGAATAATTTGTGTTTTACCTGAGTAGTTAGGTAATTAACGTAGTCAAGCAAACAAACGACAGGTACCTTAACGTGCGTTACTCTGGTGACTGGCCTGATCTGTCTTCTTCCCGCTGAAATAATTTGTTTCGCGCGCAGTGCTCACAGGGTGAGCGACCGTTGTTTCGAATGCGGTAATGAAGTCTGTGCTTCTCATACAACTCGCCCACACAGAGCGTATTGGTGGCTCTGATTATGACAATGTGTCCTGTGTTTCTCAAATCGCATGCAGAAAATAGCACATCGAGCTAAATACCCCGACAAATTATTTGTCGAACAAAACGTTTTGATTATAGATTTCTTTTTCTTGACGTGACATGAAAGATTTTGCCATGGCAGGACGAGATTAGATGCAACTTGCGAAAGAATCCGACGTTCTAAAACTACTAGTGCACTTGACTTGGCGATTAGGTAGGTCCCCAGGGGCTTCAAACGCTCTGCAACTAACCAGTTCACTGCTGCAAATTTCTCTGCCAAATTCTAAAACCAGCCCGAATTATGATCTGAACTGGCCTTTAGGCTTCCACTTCCACCCTTTGCCCACTGCCTGAGCAAATGCTATGTATGTACTGCTACTCTTTGTAGTTCTAACTCAGCTCATTACTAGCTTAGCTAGTTAGCTAGCTTAGTGCGCTACATTTCAAATAGCTTAAACCAGAGACAGATGCTTTAAAAAATGTCCATAAAAACATACCACTATACTTTTTTCTCCTTTCTTCCTCATCTTTCCTCTTCTTTCTATAATGTTGTGACGACTGCGCCCTCTGCTGCCTCTTCTCCCCTTGCAGCGGGCAGGCTTCAGCGGTCGACGTCACCGGCCTTCTGACACCACCGCCCATCTCATCAGTTCATCTCACCTGATTGTCTTGTTTAACACACCTGGTCCTCATTTACATGATTCCCCCCAGTATATCTGTTTCCCTCTGCTCCCCTAGTCTTTGTGTGTTATTGTCTCGTTTCTCAAGCAAAGTGGGACTGTACTTCATTTGACATTATTGTTCCTCATTAAATTTCACCTGAGATTCGACTCCGCTGTTCTCCGCTTCGCCTTCATCTCAGTCCTGACAAATGTGCCCCCGATGGCTTTGATCTTTTCATATTAGAACAACAGTCAGAAAATTTTAACGGATCGTATGAACGTCAACTGGTGCACTTACTCACCCACTGTCCACACCTGGCCCCGCCCTGCCTCACCATCTCTCGAAACGTCAATATCATCTCACTCATAACAAATAAATAAGTCTTGACTGAATGTATAATTTGTTTTATTTTTATAATAACTAAAATAACATTACGATAAAGCCTTTTCAACCCAATTCAAGGTCTTACAGATTTCCTCTTCCATCTAAAACTTGGAATTGTAATTGTCTAAAAAGGCCCAGTAAGAAAAACCTTTCAGGATTTCATGAATTTACTGTGTATGTGAGCTTGTTTATATGATTCAAGGCATGTTGCTACAGAACATTAGTGGTTTACCATGTAACTCTGCATACATACGATGCGAGTAACCATCCATCAAATACAAATTCATGACTAGTAGCTTAGAAATACATGGGCTTGTGTATATTTCTGAGACAAAAACATATCTACCCACGTTGGATAGTTCTTAGATGGCCAGATAATAATATGCTGGTAATGCTTCCAATGCAACCCACTGAATTGACCTGTACACAATGTCCAGTAAAAATTATCTGAATAACTGCGTTAACTACACTATGTAGACTTCAGTGAAATAAACACAATAGCCTACATTAGGTAGCTAGCTACCCAGCCTCTTACACCTGAGTCTAGTGCACGGCACGCTCCAAGGGTCATTAGGCGAGATGAGTCTCACAGGAATGGTAGATATAACATTACCGTGCTTGATGTAAATAAAATGAACGCACACTGTTCGACAGCCCCTCCCCTTTCCCCACCTAAGTTTACTTAGCTCGTTTCCCGATTTCCCAGTAGATAACCAGAAACGACACATGCGAAAATCTGTCACTGTCTCCCTTACTGAAAACGGATAACGAGCAGGTTAAGTCAAAAAATGATGATTCGTATGCCTGTTTAGGGTAGAATAACGATTGGCCACTCCATACACGGACCCGAAAGGTACACGGACCGTTCAGGGTACCAGCACAGCTAGTATCAATTCCTCGACCCACGCAAGTTGTTACTTTATTGGGTTGTTGTGGCTATTAAGTTCGGTAGTTATAGAGCCATCACGGAATTGGGATATTTTAAGAATACTCACTTTAACTCACTCTTAATAAATTGGGACGAGTGAGAGGCATGAACAGAACAATGTGTTGTATAGTTCAGTGGCATAGTTAAGCCTGGGCATCCGGGGCGTCCGGATCTTTTATGAATAGCCCCTGATCTCATATTGAACAAAAATGAGATCAGGGCCAGAACGTCCTTCACCGGAACCCAGCTCTGCTCCTCCGGGCCGTACCCCTCCCACTCCACGAGGTACTGGAGGCCCCCCGCCCGGCGCCTCGAGTCAATGATGGAGCGGACGGAGTACGCCGGGGCCCCCTCGATGTCGAGAGGAGGGGGAGGGACCTCCTGAACCTCACACCCCTGAAGGGGACCAGCCACCACCGGCCTGAGGAGAGACACATGAAACGAGGGGTTAATACGGTAGTCAGGGGGAAGGCGTAGCCGATATGTTACCTCATTGACTCTCCTCAGGACTTTAAAGGGCCCTACAAACCGCAGGCTCAGCTTCCGGCAGGGCAGGCGGAGGGACAGGTCCCTGGTCGAGAGCCAGACCCGGTCTCCCGGCCGATATACCGGGGCCTCCCTGCGGTGACGGTCGGCAAAGGGTTTTTGGCGGCAGACCGCGAGCTGGAGGTGAGCCTGCATGGCCTCCCACGTGTCCGCCGCCCGCCGGAACCAGTCGTCCACCGCAGGGGTACCGGTCTGGCTCGGGGTACAGGGTGCCAGGACCGGCTGGCATCCCAGCTGGTGACATCCCTGTGGAGCGAGTTCAGGGTGTATTCTGCCCACGGCAGGAACTCCGCCCACTCCCCCGGCCGGTCCTGGCAAAACGACCGAAGGAACCTACCCACTTCCTGGTTGACACGCTCCACCTGCCCATTGGACTGGGGGTGGTAGCCCGAGGTCAGGCTGACCGAGACCCCCAGGCGCTCCATAAACGCCTTCCAAACCCTGGACGTGAACTGGGGACCCCGGTCAGACACGATGTCCACGGACAGCCGCCGGCACATACATGCGGCCCTCAGGGCAAGCGGGTGGAGAGGGCTCGTCACGCTGCGCTCGAGCGATGTCCGCGTCCAACTCCCACACCACCGGTGCCACGATGCACGACGCCGGCAGTACGGGAGCATCATCCACTGGCCTCTCCTCCGTGTCATGCTGACGAGACAGCGCGTCTGCCCTGATGTTCTTACTCCCCGGCCTGTACATGAGAGTGAAAACAAATCGGAGAAGAACATAGCTCACCTTGCCTGGCGAGGGGTCAGCCTCCTTGCAGCCCGCATGTACTCCAGGTTGCGTTGGTCAGTCCAGACGAGGAAGGTTATTCAAGCCAGTGCCTCCACACCGACAGGGCCCTAACCACGGCCAATAGCTCGCGATCACCCACATCGTAATTCCGCTCTGCCGCACTGAGCTTCTGCGAGAAGAAGGCACAGGGACGGAGCGTGTTACGGCTCCCCGTTCGCTGGGAGAGGATGGCCCCGAGCCCACAGTCGGACGCGTCCACCTCCACAACGAACTGGAGCGATGGGCCAGGATCGGAGCGGTGGTGAAACGGTGTTTCAGTTCCACAAACGCCCGCTCCGCCTCCGCAGTCCACCGCAACCGGGTCGCCCCACCCTTCAGAAGGGAGGTGAACGAAGCCGCGACCTGGCTAAAGCCCGGATAAACCTCCTGTAATAATTGGAGAAGCCTAAGAGTTGTTGCACTCCCTTCACCGTGGTCAGGGTCGGCCAATTACGCACGGCGTCAATGTGAGGCTCCTCCATAGCCACCCCTGCGCTGGAAAAATGATACCCCAGGAAGGACATGGACGACTGGAAGATCAGACACTTCTTGGCCTTCACGTACAGGTCATGCTGGGGACAGTCTACCCAGCACCCTGCGCACAAACGAAACATGCTCAGCGCGGGTGGCCAGGTATATCAAGATGTCATCAATATACACCACCACACCCTCGCATAACATGTCCCGGAACACATCGTTGATAAAGTGTTGGAAGACTGATGGGGCATTCATCAAACCATACGGCATCACTAAATATTCATAGTGGCCGGAGGTGGTGCTGAAGGCTTCCACTCGTCCCCCTCCCGGATACGCACCAGGTTATAGGCACTCCAGAGGTCCAATTTCGTGAAAAAGCGGGCCCTGTGCATCCTCTCCACCTCCACAGAGATCAGAGGAAGAGGGTAGCTGAACGGGATGGTGATCTTGTTCAGCGCCCTGTAATCGATGCACGGGCGCAAAGGGCCGTAACACAGTAGCCCCGGCCTATGAGGCCGTAACACAGTGGCCTTAGCCTTGGAGAAAACCACGGCTAAGTCCATGTATTTGGAGGGAATCGGCACGGCGGGAGCACTGTCTGGACTTTCCACTGTGGTCGAGCCGACGGAAACACCCAAACACCTACCTTGACACTTCCGTGACCACCTCAAAAGAACCTGACTAGACCAGGAAATGACGGGATCATGGAGAGCTAACCAAGGGAAACCCAACACGACAGGGAAGGTGGGAGAGTCGATAACGTGTAAGGAGAATGTTTCACTGTGCCGACCGTCGGTGATCATAAGGAGAGGGATCGTATGCTCAGTGACTAAACCCGACCCCAACGGCCGGTTGTCCAATGCTCTCACAGGTAGGGGGGTGGCAAGGACCTTGAGGGGAATGTGCGTGCGTAAAGCGAAGGACCTATCAATGAAATTCCCAGCAGCGCCTGAATCTACCAGCGCCTTACACTGGGAAATCAGAGGAAAACCGGGGAACTCGACCGGAATGGTGCACTGAGAGAGGGGGGAGGCAAGGGGTGAATGAGCGTGAGCTACCTGGGGTGATACGGAAGTGCCGTGCCTGCCGCCTCTCGACTCGGGGAAGGAGGAATGGTGCGGTGCATAGGAACGGCCTCGTTTCCCCTTGGAGGCTCTCCGCACCTGTCCTCCCCGACCTCTGCCCAGGAGTGCAGCCGCCCCCAGGTCCATGGGGACGGCGGTGTCCAGGTGTTGGGGCGGAACGGCGGGCCTCTTCCTGAACGTCCTCGGGCAGCCAGCAGATTGTCGAGGCGGATGGCCATCTCAACCAGCTGATCGAAAGAGAGAGTAGCATCTCGGCATGCCAGCTCCCTTCGGACGTCCTCCTGAAGGCTGCAGTGAAAGTGGTCGATGAGGGCCTGCTCGTTCCACCCAGACCCCGCTGCCAAGGTTCAGAACTCCTGTGCGAACTCCTGCGCCGACCTCGTCCCCTGCCATAGATGTCTCCATAGAGATGCACTATACATTTAAATGTGAATTTCTTCTATATGCTACAGTAAAATTGCTCTTTATGTGGTGGACACATAGAGAGGACATACCTTAACTCAAATCAAGTGGAATCATTAACTAATTATGGGAATTGAGGCTGTAATGTGGCTTTAAGTGTGGCAGCACTAACGTCTCCATAGAGATGCAATATACATTTAAATGTGAATTTCTCCTATATGCTGCAGTAAAATTGCTCTTTATGTGGTGGACACATAGACGGGACCTACCTTAACTCAAACCAAGTGGAATGGTTCACTAATTATGGAAATTAAAGCTGTAATGTAGCTTCAAGTGTGACAGCATTCAAGTCTCCATAGAGATGCACTATACATTTAAATGTGAATTTCTCCTAAATGCTACAGTAAAATTGCTCTTTATGTGGTGTACACATAGAGGGGACTTACCTTAACTCAAACCAAGTGGAATGGTTCACTAATTATGGAAATTAAAGCTGTAATGTAGCTTCAAGTGTGACAGCATTCAAGTCTCCATAGAGATGCACTATACATTTAAATGTGAATTTCTCCTAAATGCTACAGTAAAATTGCTCTTTATGTTGTGTACACATGGAGGGGACATACCCTAACTCAAATGAAGTGGAATGGTTAACTGATTATGGGAACTGAGGCTGTAATGTGGCTTTAAGTGTGACAGAACCAATGTCTTCATAGAGATGCAATATACCTTTCAATTTCTCCAAAATGCTACAGTAAAATTGCTCTTTATGTGGTGTACACATAGAGGGGACATACCTTAACTCAAATCAAGTGGAATGGTTAACTAATTATGGGAATTGAGGCTGTAATGTGGCTTTAAGTGTGACAGCACCGATGTCTCCGTAGAGATGAAATGTACCTTTCAATTTCTCCAAAATGCTACAGTAAAATTGCTCAATATGTGGAGGACAAATAGAGGGGACCTACCTGATCTCAAATCAAGTGGAATGGTTAACTAATTATGGGAATTGAGGCTGTGATGTGGCTTTAAGTGTGACAGCACCGATGTCTTCTTAGAGATGCAATGTACATTTAAATGTGAATTTCTCCTATATGCTGCAGTAAAATTGCTCTTTATGTGGTGGAAACATAGAGGGGACATACCTTAACTCAAATCATGTGGAATGCTTAACTAATTATGAGAATTGAAGCTGTAATGTAGCTTCAAGTGTGACAGCATCCATGTCTCCATAGAAATGGCCTATACAAATTTAATGTACATTTCTCAAAAATGCTACCTTAGAAATTCTCTTTATGTTGTATATGAATAAAGGAGCCTTTCCTTAACAGAAATAAAGTGGATTCATTAACATTGTTGCAAATTGTGCCTGCAATGTAGTTTTCCTATAAGTGTAGCACTATAAACATCTCCATAGAGATTTATTAGAAATGTTAATTACTCCAAAGTCAAAGTGATATTTGTTGTGACTATAGAGGGCATCTGATTGAACACAAATATAGTGAAAATATTGATTAATACTTTCTGCAGTTTAGCATCAAATAAATGTAATGCAATAGAATCCCCAATAGGAAATTCAAATTTATTCTCAAAAGGGGTCCGGATCAGATGCATAAACACTAAAACAATTTCTTACTATATCGTATCTTCAGAAATGTTTATTGCATTAATGTATCTTGAAGTACTAAAAATTGAACCATTAGAGCAAGACACGCATACGTGTTGCGATGCAGACCAGTCAGGGTGCCCATGCTAACCCCTGTCCACTGCTGAAAGCGCCTACAATGGGTACATGAGCATCAGAACTGGACCATGGAGCAATGGAAGAAGGTAGCCTGGTCTGATGAATCACATTTTCTTTTACATCACATGTATGGCTGGGTGCGTGTGCGTCGCTTACCTGGAGAACACATTGCACCAGGATGCACTATGGGAAGGGGGCAAGCCTGCGATTGCAGTGTGATGTTTTGGACAATGTTCTACTGGGAAACCTTGGGTCCTGCCATTCATGAGTATATTACTTTGATACTTACCACCTACTTAAGCATTGTTACAGACCATGTGCACCCTTTCATGGCAACTGCATTCCCTGATGGCATTGGCCTCATTCAGCAGGATAATGTGCCCTACCACAAAGCAAAAATGGTTCAGGAATGGTTTGAGGAACACAACAACGGGTTCAAGGTGTTGACTTTGGATGATGGACAATTTAAATCAATTAATGCATGTTCCTAAAAGAAATTAGGCCAATAGATAAACTAATGTTTGAGCAGACTTGAGAAATTGACTGTTGCAAGGTAGGGTCAACTTCAAAGTGAGGTGAAGTAACAGTATTAGGCACTCTAGAGTCAAATCCAGTGGGCCAGTTTCCTTTTGAGACTGTCTTGTCTGGCTTGATATAAACAAAGGAACAAATGTTTTATGTCTGATTATTTTGCTTGTTTTAATCCCAGATGAAGTAAAGCACAAGGTGCCAAAGATAATGGGTCTTTGCTTTCTTGCAGAAACACCATGTCATAATGGAATATCTGCATTGTTTGTACACTAGAACTACCAAGGCAGTCATTTTGACCGTAGGTAATAACTGTGTGGAAATGAAACCCATGTACCTATAGGACCCCTGACTTTTCATAAATATGTATATGTTTTATTCTAAACTTGTTGTTTCATTAAAATTGATATGTAACAATTTTTCATGAATACACATATATTTTCCTTATTTGTTTGTAATCATACCAAACAGACACTAGATGGCAGCAGTGGACTGGTAGTTTGTAGTCACTTCTTGTTATAAAATCAGTAAGAGACCAAAGTGTCAACAGAACAACATTTTTACATCATTATTATAATGCAAACAATGTAACACGTTGCTAACTATCATAAATAGCAAACTACTTACTTGTTATCCAGATGGTCACGTAGCACAAAAACCCATACCCTTACGTCATTCCCAAAAAACACACACCTTTCCCATAACTGTAAACACTATTCACCTGTTTCCACATGATTCAATGTTCAAAACTCTTTCTGCAAAATCTTACACAAAAGTGGACAAATAAAAAAGTCATTACACTGACTATCCAGACCTCAAGTGTGAGTTGAACTACAGCTCCCTCACCAGGTTGTAGTTCTTGAGCTTCCTGTGGCAGCTCAAGAACTACAACCTACTAAATCCAATGGTGGTGCACTTCTACACTGACATCACATCTACACCCTATCCTCACCACCTCCATCATCATCTGGTACGCTGCTGCTGCCACTGCCAAGGATAAGGGCATACTACAGTGTATCATTTGCTTTGCTGAGAAAGTGATTGGCTGCAACTTGCCATCCCTTGAAAACCTGCACACCTCCAGGGCCCAGAGGCGGGCAAAAAAGATTGTGGCTGACTCCTCCCACCCTGGGCATAAACTCTTTGAACCACTGACCAACGGCAGGAGGCTGAGGTCCATCCAGACCAAAGTACATTTTCTTCCCGACTGCAGCTGGCCTCATCAACAAGACCCGTGTCCCTCACTGACACTGACTGTAATCCTGAACCCACTGACACCACACAGAGAAATCGCTATTTTAAAATCCCAGGTTTGACCATACACTGTAACACACCCCAATGGCCAATTGGTACCACACTCTGCAGGTGTCGTTATCTTGTCATACCAATGATGCATACCAAATATGGTGAGAATCGGACATACGTTTGTGGAGATATACTTTCACTTCCTGTGAAACTGTAGGAAGTTGTTGACATATGACACATATCTGCTGTGTTGGTAATATCCAATTTTCTTTTAGTCATTATTGATGGGGAGCATCCACAGATGCTATATATGATGTTTCATGGAAATCGGATGAACGGCCTAGGACTGGTTCGTTTCAGTTTTGTTTTAATCAATTCAAAATATCGGGAAACGAAGATGACGCAACTCATAGGTGCAAGAGGCAATTTTGTTTGGCTCAACACAAAGCACAATTTCAGATTGGTTTCGTGACTTCAGTAGCGCCCCCCAGCTTCGCTGCTCGGACCACTAATAAAAAAAATAACCATTACAATAGGGTTCCGCAGCTTCGCTGCTTGGACCCCTAATAATAATAAAATACAGCTCCGGAAAAAATTAAGAGACCACTGCAACTTTTTCGTTCCTTTCCAAAAAAGTCGAAAAGGAAGGTTTTGAGTGAGGAACAGAAGGGTTAAAATTAAGAGACCACTGCAAATTGAATGCTTCTGTTCCTCACTCAAAACTTTCCTTTTCAATTTTTTTGGAAAGGAAAGAAAAAGGTGCAGTGGTCTCTTAATTTTTTCTGGAGCTGTATAGTTGCATAGCAACAATGGACGAGGTCCTCCAATATAGTGAGTATAGGAAAATGGTCAGGTGGGGTACATTAACAGAATGAGACTGTATTATTGACAACGTAGAAGTCATTGTTCAACATATTCTTCCGGATCACATTATATGGGGAGATGTATGAGGTTAAGGACAATGAGCATAGAGGGAAGCAGATATTTACTAAACAATGAAATAATAAAATCAATAGGATGTAGAACACCATAGAAACTGTACAAAAAAAGAGTAAAAATGTGTATGAAACAATGAAACAGAATAAAAACAACAGGAAGCAGAACACAGTAGAAACTGTATGAAAGACTAAAAATCTGTAGATGAAACAAAATAAGAGCAACAGGCATAGTAATATACTACACACCATTTAGAAATAGTTCAAAAAACAAACAGGGAATAGTGTAAGAAGCAAATTGGAATAGAGAAGTCAGTGCAAAAACTAAGAAAGGGCAAAAAATAAACAACAGTATAAACTGTATAAAAATTATGAAAATCTATGGAAGTAACAAAATAAAAACAATATGAATAAAAATATAGCACACACCATAAGGAAGTAGTTCAAAAAACAAACAGGGAAAAGTGTAAGGAGCGAAATGGAGTAGAGAAGTCTAAGGGCAAAAAAAATAAACAACAGGAAGAATTAACAGGGCATCTGCAGAGTTACCCCCAAATGGTGAAGTAGGTGGATGTAAGTAATTAAAACAAAAGTAAGAGATGTTGGTAAACAAACAAAATAAAAAGGCAATATGAAACTAGCAGTACATTTCCTGAGGAAAATATGATGTGCTTGCTAGCTACCCTACTCCTTCAATTTCCCTCTACTGCAAATTCAGAATGCCATTGAGAATTGCTACTTGTACCCGCACAACTGTTTGTCCCACGTGTACATACATTATACTTTATACTTGTACTTCCCTGTAAATTTACCACTGCACCTTTAGAATTGCATTTGCATTAATTGTACATCCATACATTCCACTTGTACATACATATACTTAATACTTTTCTACACTCCTCTATTTGAACTTCTGGTTCTGTTGTACTGTACTTGTACTGTTCAATGACAATAAAGTTGAATCTAATCTAATCTAATAGCTGTTTAAAAAAGTATTTATGATTCAAAAATAGTGTTTACCTATCGAAAGGTTTGGAGTCTGTAATTTGTAAGGTTCAAGAGATACTGTTGGTGAGGGTAATTAGCATAAATTAGCCTACATGACATAGTTAAAGTTCATAAGTGTTACCAACGACGGGTCTCGTGTCTGTAGCTTGAACGGTTCAAAATATACAGTGTAATAGTTCATTAACGCTTATTACGATAATTAGCATATGTAAAAATTGCACTGGGGATAGCTTAAACGTGTGAAACATTTGGTTTCGTGTCTGTGTCACGAACGGTTCAAAAGATACAGCCTAATATTTAATTAACACTATTTACGCTAATTATCATACATAAAATCGATAAATGTTTCATCATATGAACTGGGGATAGCCTAAACATGTAAAACAAAGTTGGTTTTGTGTCTGTAGTTCGAACAGTTAAAAAGATACAGCCTAGTAGTTAATTAATGCTAATTAGCATACGGAAAATCGATAAACGTTTCATAATTTGAAGTGGGGATATGTAAACTGGTGAAACAAAGTTGGTTTCCAGTCTGTAGCTTGAACGGTTCAAAAGATACAGCCTAATAGTTAATTAACGCTATTTACGCTAATTAGCAGACTAAAATCATCAAATGTCTCATCATATGAACTGGGGATAGCCTAAACATGTACAACATAGTTGATTTCGTGTCTGTAGCTGGACTGGGACCAAAAATCTCCTCTGGCATTTTGGCCCAGAACGGCCCACAACAATCGGTCGGACATTACCCACCAGTACACCATCCATGCAGTCCCCTTAAATATACGTACTGTATTATTCCCCCAAACCACTAAAAAGCTGAGTAGTAAGTGCCGTGGACAAGTGTACCAGTGCAAGTGGACCAGTGTACTCACTTGCTCTTGACTGAATCCCTGGTGATCAGAGGTGGCAGTGGAGTAGGGCCTACACAATCTCTATACTCAAGTACAATTTTCAAAGAAAAGGCTCTGCTAGAAGTCAAAGTATAATTTCATTTTTTTAAATAAAATGTTAGTATGTATAAAGTATACAAGTCAAAATGATGCCTGTGAACTCCACACCAATGGACAGCAAAGATCTCCTCAAACAAGGCAACATTTAAAAGAGTGAGAGGGGGAGACAGAGAGAAAGGCGAGAATGATAATTGAATGAGTTAAATAATGACAGTACCGGTATATTTAATCTAGAACAATGTACAGAGATAGTTGCATATATTGTATACTTAGTGGAAAGGGCTGCATGGCCCTCTGAACACCCTCAACAATAATGGCATCCTGAAAGAGAGAGAAAGAGAGAGAGAGAGCAATGAGACATGATAAATCAGATAAATTATAGATTCAGATGGTAACAGTATCTTCTAGAAAATTTAAGCAGAGTTGCATAGATTGTAAACTCACTACTAAATAAAAAGAATGCCTGTGAACTCAACTCCAATTAAAAGCAGAGACATTTTCACACAAATTAGGGCAACCTTTAAGAGAGAGAGAGAAGGGGAGACAGAGAGAAAGGTGATACAGAGACATGATAACTAGGAGTGGAAGAAGACAGGTGGACTGCCATCAGTTGGTGTGCCACGAAGCATAAGAATGGACAGTACATCACACTGTCCAGGTGAACAAGAGACAGAAAGACAGAAATAAAGACCTAATATAGGCCTAACAGTACAAATCAGCCAGTAGCATTATGGTCCCATTTCTAAACATCCTAATCTGCTATGAGCTGGACTTTACCAGAGATGTCAGTGACCTCTTCCTCTGCATACACCAGTAAGCAAGCATCAACACCTTCCTCTCCATCCATCTCTACCTACATATACAAAATATATAATAATATACTGTAATTAGTTGCATTGTTTCATAAATCCATAACACATAACATAAAACAAAGGACTTATAGAACAATCATTCACAAGTTAATTGTGTCTAGATTACATGGACACAAGCATCAGGGAAAGTGATGCAGTAGTGGTCATAAACATAATATGACATCCTTATAGACACAATTTGGATTTAGTAATGAATAAACTATCCAAGTACAGTAACAGAACCATACTGTAGTACTTAGAAATATATATGCAAGGATAGAAAACCACATCAGACTGAAGATGACTGTAAATGTTGCCTAGTTTGTAGGATAATTTTACATTGATGGTAGCTAGTTAGGTATAATCAGACTTGCTTTTTCTAAAAGAATATTTAGATCATAGAGACAAACACATGATTCACACCTTATTTCATAAATTATATATGCAAAACGTTAGATGTAACATTTACTAGCAAGCAAGCACTGTGAAACAAAAAGTTAATTATCTCCCATTCTGGCTCAGTTTTTAGCTTGCGGCTACAGTACCTAACCAGCTACATTTTGTGTATTTACTTGCTTAATACTGGTGACAAACTTAGCTGTTATCAACCCATTGCTGTGTACCAACAAATTTAGTTAATTTACATTGTCATATATAGAGAAATACTCACATATTAATTCAGAAACTGAGTAAGTGGGTAGCTAATTAAGGCAGGTCAAATAGCTTCAGTCAAGCTAACTTAGCAAACGTCAAGCTGGTAAATATTCAGCGCTGAAAACCTACTTTTTATCAAAATAATAATCTATTAAGTGACCCTATTAGAAAAACATTGTAATAAGCAATTTAACATCTTCCTTACCTCAAATGATAGACTTTGTTTGTACATCAAATCTGCGAAATTAAGACTCAAGATCCATTCTTCTGACCGTGGTCTAAAATTGCCACAGGAAAATGGGAAAAAAAAGGTTCCCGCCGATTATGACCTAACTATTTCAGTTTGTAGCTAATGTTGTCTAGTATTTATGTTCGTTTTCAGATTTAAAATATGTTTTTTGACAGCAGCATTAACAAGAGAAAAACTATTGGAATTAGGATGCTGAAATTAGAAGGCTCCGGCTGGAAAGGGTTAACATTAGAATAGTCAGCCGAAGACTGCATAAGGGGACTAAACTAGCTACAAAAGCAATGCCCCATAGTTTATGCTGCGCTATTTGACATTGACTGAGTGACCACCAGCAGTAGTGTCACTTTATGATAGCGACGACGATTATATTATCTTATTATCATCTACATTAATTTATTTAATCATTGTCATCATGGGCACACACACACTACCTCTTCCTGCTACCCCCTCCCTGCGAGTCTCTCCCTGTTAATCATGAAGCTACTCCATGCTTACCGCTTCAACTACTATGCTACTGCTCACTCTGTCCCTCGGCCCTGTAACGCTCACACTGTGCCTCCTCGGCTTTCTTGTCGCACGCCTGTTCCTCTGCCTGGTTTCCACGATCATCTGTTGCTGCACAATGTTGGGTACTGTATATAATGAAGCTACTACAGCAAACATGTCAGTTTTGTTGCACATGTAGTGGCATCCACCTTTAGAATATTACGTCTTTTGGCCCGCAACTTCTCTGCACCCCCTTGCCCTAGCACTTTTATTAGTCAATTCGACACCCTCATCCACAGAGTTTTGGCTCTGAGCCACCACATCTGACACGAGAAACAGTTGACAGTAGGGGAGGGGTGGGGCCTAGTAAGAGATGTGATAGGGCCAGCCCAGTGTCAGTATAGAAAATGAACCAATGGGCCGCTGTCTCTGCTTTATGAGCCGGTCATTGGAAATACCGGCCCCAAAAGTGCCTCTGCCCATCAGGCATTTGCCCAGTATGCCAGATTACCAGTCCAGGCCTGTTCAAAAGATACAGCCTAATATTTACTTAATGCTATTTACACTAATTCAAACGGTTCAAAAGATACAGCCTAGTAGTTAATTAATGCTAATTACGCTAATTAGCATATGGAAACTTGCTAAACGTTTCCTCATTTGTAGTAGGGATATCTTAAACTGGTGAAACAAAGTTGGTTTTGTATCTGTAGCTCAAATGTTGGTTGTCAGAATAGGAATGCAAAAAAAGCCTTAATTTTTATAGAATACCGTTGTCGAAGCCACCCTTTGAAGCTAAATGCAGACGTTTATGGTTGCAAGCCATTAAGGGGGCCTGGAGGATTGAACAGACAGACTGGATTGATTAAATCATCCGGAATGCTTGTCTCTGCAGTGCTCATTTCTGGCCAAGTTTTGTCCACTGTTTATCACATACAGGCAAAATCAATGATGTAGTTATTTCCTGCCTGTTGGGCCCTGTCCGGGGCCTCCCCCGGATTGGGCCACAGTGTCACTGGACCCCCCTGTCTCAGCCCCATGGTCTTACGCTGCTACATTATTGTGCCGGGGGGGTAGGGTCAGTTCTCCTTTTCCACTATAAATCCTTGTAGATCTGAGGAATGCATTTTCTAAATTTTCCCTGTCTCCTGCCCTGTTTTAAACTTAGGAGGACATGAGGTCTTGGCCCACACCTCCGCAGTACCAGGCTTGAAAGACTTGTTGCTGTCCCAGTCCAAAGTCCTCCTGGTTGTGTTGCAGATCAAGACGATACCTGACAATTTCAGCTGATTCAAATGATCAGCTCATTATCAAGTCCTTCATGAGCTACATCAGGTATGTTAGGGCAGGGAGAGATCTAAAACATGGAGGGTAGGGGGGCCTCCAGGAGCAGGTTTGAGAAACACTGGGGTAGAGTATTGCACTGGAGCCAATGGAGAAGGTGGCTAAGACAGTGCTGCTGGCTGTACCCTCCTTTTCCCCCCATGAATTGACACTTTAAATGTATACTTTATACCCTAGTAAGTAATTCTTGAAAGCCATGTTCCACCCCACAATGTCATGGCAATTTGTGGCAAATGGCAATTTGTATAGTCCAAATTGAGTTGTAGAGTCTTGCACAGGAGCCATTGGAGTGTGTGACTTAAAAAGTGCTGCTAGCTATACCCTCTAATATGCCCCATGAATTGACACTCTATGGATTCTTTATAGCCAGTGAATAATTCTCGTGAGCCATTTTCCACCACACAATGTCTAGTTTTTTTGTTGTATGGCAATTTATATAGGCCAAATTCAGGTATAGAGTCTTGCACTGGGTCCAATGGCAGGTGGCTAAGTGCTGCTGACTATACCCTTTATTTTCCCCCATGTATTGACACTATATATGGATTCTTTATACCCTACTGAGTAATTCTCGAAAGCTGTTCCAAGTCAAAATGTCTAGTTGTTTTGTTATAATGGAAGTTGCACAGGCCAAATTCAGGTGTAGTCTTCCACTGAAGCCAATGGAGTAGGTGGATAAGAACATGCTACTATATATACCCTCTATTTTCCTCCATGAATTGACACTATATATGGATTCTTTATACCCTACTGAGTAATTCCCAAAAGCCAGGTTCCACCACAAAATGTACAGTTTTTTTGTTTTAAGGCATTTTGCATAGCCGTATTTGGCTTACAGTGTATTAAACAGGAGCCATTGGAGCGGATGGCTAAGAAAGTGCTGCTGGCTATACCCTTTATATTCCTCCATGAATTGACACTATCTGGATTCTTTATACCCTACTGAGTAATTCTTGAATGCCATGTTCCACCTCACAACGTTTAGTTCATTTGTTATAAGGGAATTTGCATAGGCCTAATTCAGGTTTAGAGTCTTGCACTGGAGCCAATGGAGTGTGTGGCTAAGAAGGTGCTGCTGACTATACCCTTTATTTTCCCCCATGTATTGACACTATGTATGGATTCTTTATACCCTACTGAGTAATTCTCGAAAGCCATGTTCCAAGTCAAAATGTCTAGTTGTTTTGTTATAAAGGAAGTTGCACAGGCCAAATTCAGGTGTAGTCTTCCATTGAAGCCAATGGAGTAGGTGGATAATAACATGCTACTATTTATATCCTCTATTTTCCCCCATTAATTGACACTTTAGATGGATTCTTCATACCCTAGTGAGTAATTCTCGAAAGCCATGTTCCACCTCACAACGTCTAGTTTTTTGTTATAGGGCAATTTGCATAGGCCAAATTCAGGTATACAGTCATGCACTGAATCCAATGTTTGGTGGCTAAATATGTGCGGCTGGTTATACCCTCTATTTTCCCCCATGAAATTACACTTTATATGGATTTTTGATACCCTAGAGAGTAATTCTCGAAAGCCTGTTGGCAAGTTTTTTTTTGTTATAAAGCAATTCAGGTATAGAGTCGTGACTAAGAAAGTGCTGCTTGCTTATACTCTCTAATTTCCCCCCAGGTGTACAGTCTTGCACTGGAGGCAATGGAGTGGGCGGCTAAGTCAGTGCTGCTGGGGTAATATACGTTGAGATAGACAGCATAGTTGGTTAATAGGGTAAGCACAGGAAAATAGTCTGGCAGGGGGACATTCGTGTCTGTATGTGTATGGTCGTACAGACTTCTGCCTCAACAGTAACACTCTAAGGCCATCGACAAAAATACTAGCAATGGAAAACGCAGTGGTAGGACACTGCAACAATATGCTTTTTTTATGTTTCACTTCTGTGGTCCAATGGATTTACATTAACTACCTTTTTACTGAGATCATTGATCTGCTATCTTGCAATTTATCTCTTATTCCTTACAACCCTATAGGGAGGCACATATGAGACACCTGTACACTGACAGTCAGGTCAACTGGACTACCGGTTGATTTTAAGGTAATTTTTATAGTGGTCGTTAGAGTAAGCATAAAGGGTTATCTTCAGGGTGGAATTGGCATAACTGTGGAAAAAATGCATTAAGACGTGGCCTGTGGCGCCCCTTGTGGAGGAATCGGGTCTGCTGTCTGTGTGAATATTATCCCTGGTCTGTATTTTCATTGTCCCATAATGTAATGCACACATGAAGTGTATGCATCCATACATTTTTCACTTTTAACACCCAATAGGGACACATGTATAAGACACGTGTGCCGATTGCCAGGTCAATCAGAGATATTGTTGATTTTAACTACATTTTCATAGGTTTCATTGAACTTTCACTGTACAAAATATCCAAGATGGAGAACATGATAGGTTCTTGCAGTGTTGCACCTCCTGGGGAATGAGGCATGTATACAAAGAATCAGCATTCTAGGTCAATTGGGGTGGAAATGGCATCATTGCAGAAAATTGTATTAAGGCATGGCTTTTGGCTCCCTTTGTGGAGGAATCGGGTTGGGTGTCTGTGTGAATAATATACCTGGTCTGTATTTTCATTGTCATAAAGCAATGCACACAAAGTGTATGCATCCATAAGTTTTACACTGGACAGGAATTTTGTCCACCATCTTGTAATATATCTCTTATTCCTTACAACCCTATAGGGACGCACATATGTTACACTTGTACACCAACAGTCAGGTCAATCGGATTACTGGTTGATTTTAAGGTAATTTTTAGTGGTCATTAGAGTTAGCATAAAGGGCTAACTTTGTGAAGTCATAGTTCAGTCAACTTTTGACATTATCACCCCTGTTCAGAAGTATGGCCTAGCGTCTGGAAATTCACTAGTGAATTTATCTGATTTACATTATGAGTAAAATTATACCCTACTGAGTCATTCTCAAAAGCCATGTTCCACCTCACAACATCTAGTTCTTATTTATAAGGCAATTTGAATATCGTTTTTTTGGCTTACAGTGTATTGAAATGGAGCCAATGGAGTAGGTGACTAAGAACGTGCTGCTAGCTATAGCCTCTAATTTCCCTCATGAATTGACACTATATATGGATTATTTATGCCCTAGTGAGTAATTTTCGAAAGCCATGCTCCATGTTACTGTCTAGTTTGTTTGTGGTAAGGCAATTTGCATAGGCCAAATTCAGGTGTAGAGTCTTGCACTGGAGGCAATGGAGTGGTTGGCTAAGAAAGTGCTACTGGTGTAATGTACGCTGAGATAGACAGCATAGAAGTTGGTCAATAGGGTATACACAGGAAAATAGTCTGGCAGGGGACATTCGTGTCTATGTGTATGAACTTCTGATTCAATAGTAACTCTCTAAGGCCATCAACAAAAACACGGGCACTGGAAAACAGTGGTAGGACACTGCAACTATATGTTTTTTTTAAAAATATGTTTCAATAAGAATGTGTGCGTGTGTGTGTGAAAAAGAGATACAGACAGCATAGAATTTGGTTACTTCATTGTATCACCTATCTTCTATTGTCAAACAGACTTACATTAATCACCTTTTTGCTGTGGTCATTGTTCCGCCACCTTGCAACTTATCTCTTATTCCTTACAACCCTATAAGGAGGCATATATGAGACAACTATACACCAACAATCAGGTTAATCGGACAACCGGGCGATTTTAACAGTGGTCATCAGATTTAGCATAAAGGGCTAACTGTGCAAAGTCATAGTTCAGTCGATGCACACCAAACAAAATCGTCTTCATGTCTATGGTTGGCACACAAACACGACCATAATCCCCCCAAAAACATTCAAAAGTGTAACACTGTACATAAATTACAAGACAGCACAAAAAACAAAGCTCTTTCACCTTCTTATCAATTAAAACAAACATAAACATTAACAAAATGAATAGCCACAGAACATGCTGAGATATCGCTAAGAAAAATAAATGATCCTTTATACACTTTATTATTGTAAACAGCATATCGAAGCCTGTGGCAAAACAGATAATTCTTGTGTTTCCTGATAAAATAATTTTGCAGTTATTTCACAGGGCAAACACTAAATAAAAGTTTTATATCTAGTGTAAAGTGGAACTGAACCGATTCATGAAGTATGGCCCCTATTATTGTTGTAATACGATCACAACATTTTAGCTGACAACTAAAAGAGAAAAATTGTGCATTTGTAAATAAAAACATTTTAAACTTTACTACTTCTAAATAGGGGGCGGCCATTTGGAATCGTCACGTGTGTGACGTAACGAGCATGGTTACTTCTCACTGACAGCTAGCAGGCATTACTAGATACAAGATTGACAAATAGATAACAGGTAGTTAAAAATGTCTTCAAACGAACCAGCAAAAAAGAGATGCAAAGGGGGATCATATTGCATAGCCCCAGGTAGTACAAATTAATTTTACAGTACAGAAGACTACCATGTCCTACCTCTCAAGTGACAACCAGACCCGCAACCAAGAGTAGCCACTCTGTTCAGCCAGAAGACAGAGCGTGAAGACGCACTAGCCGGCTAGAGGAGGTATGGTCTGTAGCTGCTAGGCATAGTGTAGATATGTATATATTGTAAGATATATAGACCGTAGCAAAATAATTGGTGGTACCGATACATATTTTCATGGGTACTGCTTCTTTTTTAATTAAACACGGATGTGTTCTGAAGTGTGGTACCCGATTAGCTAACATCTATTTGGCTTAGGTTAGCGATGCTCAGCCCATCTATCCATTAGCTAGGCCACTGTTGTAAGGTTTATAGTACTAGCAACCGATCAAATAATTACTTAAATTATTTAAAGACTACCATAGTGTTTTAAACCTTCATGACTGTTGTATTCTAGTTTGTTTCCAAGTGGTTTTAGATCAGTTAGTCAATAATAAATTATTGTACCAACTAGGCAACCACTATCACCTCAAATTGCATAATTTGATCATCACAATTCTTTTGCTGTTTAATAACCCCAGTATTTTTTTTCTATTTCGCAACTGCCTGAGAGGACCTGTCACATAACATCTGACTGTATGAGGCTTGTGAAGCCACTCACCCACCTTGCTTGAAGCCATCATGATGGTTGTAAGCGTAACCCATTTGCTACCGAAGTGACCTGGGATAAACATAGCTTTCTGTAACTTTCTTAGCACATGTCTTAATTTTCAAATAACTTGTTACGACTTTACGCTGAAACATGTTCTGTTCTTTATAACTAATAAATAAATACCTTTTTTAACTTTTCAGATAAGATTTGTAACTTGACCTTGGATTCCTCAGAGCTTTATTTTTGGCCTCATTTACACAAGCAGTCCTATCATTTCAACCAATCACTTATTTTTTTAGCATTGTGCAAATAGCCTTGATGGCCTATATCATTTCTGGTTTTCACATTCTTATTATTTTGGGACCAGTATATATAGAGATATTTACTACATCAGGTAAGTGTAGTCAACTATCAGGGGGAAAAAACACTGCAGGCATCCACACAGGAGAGTTAGAGAGTGTACATTTATACAAAATACACTACTAAAAGAAAAATTGGCAATTGCCAGGAAAGCTTTCAGGCACGTCTCCGTGTGGCTGCCGTAGACCACAACAGCAATGTGGCACGGGATCATACAGTTACAAGGGACAGGAAACTGCAGTTCAGGCACCAGTTCTCCAAGGCAGCAAAGCAGTATGCTGTTGTCCAGAACAGGAAAGAGAAGACTTACAACTTCAGGCAGGAGATCATGGCTGGAATAGCTAACCGGTGCAGAGAGAAGACCATCCAGGAAGTACTGAGGGAGCAGATTGAGAAAAAAGAATGTCTGAGAGATGCACTAGGGCAACACAGAGGGATTGAGAAACCAAACAAGGGATTATCTATTGCTAAGCATCTCAGTCGCTTCCATAAGTAAAGGGTAGGGTAGAAACAGTGTAAATGGTTTCCTGAAACATCTACTTTAAAGCAAATCTGCACTAAGTACTTTTTATATTTTTGGTTGTGTTTATGTAAACTTGGTTAAAGGCAGTGACATTCATATTTTTATAAAAGTTGATCTGTATGTGTTTCCCATAAATGGCAATTTCTTATGAACTCATATGCAAGAGGTTTTAGACTTATTTACAACATCCACAGCTGAATATTGTAGTACACTGGCAGGTTTATAACTAAAGGCCTATAGCCAGATTCAATTAAATTATTAGAACCATCTTGTTTTTCAGAATACCATTTACTAAATGAAGCATATTGTAAAAAAATGTTCCAGTAAGTCAAATGTTTCCATCATAAAAAGCATATTCAAAGCCGTTTTATTCATCAGAGGGAAACTTGGACCGGATAGCATGGACAACACAAGCATGTTTAGGCACTCTGTTCCTTCTTCCCTTGCCCACAGGGTGAATTGTCGATAGGCAGTCAACCTGTAAAGACTGAAACATGAATATTGATTAGTGTGGAACACTTGATTGTAATTTATTCATTTGTCATGTGGTCAGTTGTGGAGCTACAGACTCGACATGAATTCACTTACAAAAATGTCTAATAAACTGAAGCCCAGCCATGGCTCTAATACCTGTAGCTGTATTAAGCCAGCTACATAGTTAGCTAATTCCAAATTCCAGCACAAGGACACAATGACACACCTCAAATGTAAAATAAAACACAACTACACACTCTGCTGCTGGTTAGTTCACATACTGTAGTTATAGCTGTTAGCTCATGCCTAATGAAGTAATACCCAGCTGATCCTCTAAACATGTGTCTAAGTAGTTACATATACCTACCGGCGTTTTGACATAGCTTGCTCCCAAATTCACAGACACGATAGTAACACCGCACAAAGCAAGCTAGGTACCTACATCGTAGTTAGTTATGTTTAACCTAGCGAACAAGTTATCAACTGGACCGTAAGCTTGTAATGTTGTACACAACGTGAAAGTAACAGTAGCTGCAACTCACCAGCTATTTAATAAGCGCTCCAAACTTTCTGCCTGAACATCCTTCAGAGAAAGCATGACCATCTCCAAAAGCTCTCTCTTTACAGAGCATGGGGAAGAGCCTGTGGTCAAGGATGCATGACAATTCTCCTGAACCACCAATACCCAGGTCGTGCAGGTCTGCCTCTTTGCAGCAGATAGATTCTGTCTTTGTTGGCATTGCCGTGCAGTTACGACAGGAGCACCACTCTGTTTTTCAACCGGTTATCTATATGTATTCCGACACAACTAAAGGTTCTGCCTCATATGTAACAACTACGGGAACACATTAACATATTGGTTCAAAAGCATATGCCAAGGGATGAACAGGGACAGGTATGATGTGTCGGTCTTCCATTGTTACTGCAGTTTGACGGGGTTGATATTAGAGCGCTACCATTCTAGTGTCGTCAGTTGTATACGTCATTCCAACATGGCGGCGCCCCATACTTTGCACAAGTACACAATGTACACAATAAGAATTTCTATTATTTATACTATATGGTGTAAATTTTTATCATGTATCCTTTTTATGTTATTAAATGTATACCCAATTAGGATATCAATGTGTGTAATCACGAATCAGTTTCACATTAAAACAGAAACTCACTGCCATTCCAAAATATGGAAACCTACAACACAAGTGCATTAGTACATCAGTTGTTTGCATTTTGACAACACACCCCATATCAACAACTACTAAGTGCAAGCTTAGCAAGCACACCAAACAGAATGGTCTTGATGACTATGGTTGGCATACAAACACGACCACAATCCCAAAAACATTGAAAAGTGTAACACTGTACATAAATTACAAGATGGCACAAAAAACAAAGCTCTCTCACCTTCTTATCAATTACAACAAACATAAACAAAATGAACAGCGAAAAGCATGCTGGGATATCACTAATAAAAAAGAAAACTACTGCATAGCAGATAGGCACCCTACCCACTGCTCCACACAGGGATTACAGACTTAGAGGGACGAGTAATGGCCTTACCATATGTAATAAATGCATTTTAACATTACAGTGAGGTTAACATTACGTATCACAGCACTGGGGTTAAGGTTAGGGTTAACGTTAGGTATCACAGCACTGGGGTTAAGGTTAGAGTTAAGGTTTAGATTAGGGTTAGAAAGAAAATCCCTTGTAACATATTGACCTTGTAAGACCACTACTCACTGCCTCTATTAGAAAGTTCCTATGTGGAACAGAGGGTAGCTTACATTTCTGCAGAGCAGAAGGACCCAGGTTCAAAATGTGGCCATTATATATTTTTTTCTGGATTATTACTGTAACTTCCCCTAACGTAATATACCTTATGAATTCGGCTGTCAAATATTTACGGAAAATAGTCTACGTAGTCACCTGAGTAAGGCCATAGATAAAAACACTGGCAATGGAAAACGCAGTGGTAGGACACTACAACAATATGTTTTTTTATATGCTTCACTAAGAGTGTGTGTGTGTGTGTGTGTGTGACAAAGATATACAGACCTACCTTCTGTGGTCCAATGGATTTACATTAACCACCTTTTTACTGAGGTCATTGTTCCGCTATCTTGCAATTTATCTCTTATTCCTTACAACCCTATAGGGAGGCACATATGAGACACCTGTACACCGACAGTCAGGTCAATTGGACTACCTGTTGATTCTTAGGTAATTTTTATAGTGGTCGTTAGAGTAAGTATAAAGGGTTATCTTTCGTGGTGGAATTGGCATAATTGTGGAAAGGTGCATTAAGGCGTGGCCTGTGGCGCCCCTCGTGGAGGAATCGGGTGAGGTTTTCTGTGTGAATAATATACCTGGTCTGTATTTCCATTGTGTCATAATGTAATGCACATATGAAGTTTATGCATCCATAAGTTTTACACCGGTCAGCCATTTTGTCCGCCATCTTGTAATATATCTCTTATTCCTTACAACCCTATAGGGAGGCACATATGAGACACCTGTACACCAACAGTCAGGTCAATCGGATTACCGATTGATTTTAAGGACATTTTTATAGTGGTCATTAGAGTTAGCATAAAGGGCTAACTTTGTGAAGTCATTGTTCAGTTGACTTTTGTCATAGAAACTAGTTTCATTATCAGTCCTGTTCAGAATTATGGCCTAAAGTCTGGAAATTTAGTAAATCCGATGTACGGTTCAGGAGAAGAAGAGTATTAAATGCATTTATTAGCATTAGCTTGTGTTGAAAATGGTCAGATTTCTAGCAGCTGCCGTTTGGCCGTCCTTTGAGATTCCAGCAAACAAATTCACATGGTGTTATATGGGGGTGGTGTCAAAAGGCACAAAGAATATGAAGTGTATAGGCTATTGTTCCATACAGCAATGCAGACATGACATACAGTAATCAGCCATTTTATCCGCCATCTTGCAAGATATCTCTTATTCCCAAAATTGTTCTAAGGAGGAATGTATGAGACACCTGTACGCCAAACGGCATGTGAATCCGACTTTGTAAAAGTTGAAATATTTTGTAGGTTTTGGCAAATTTTCACTGTACAGAAAAATCCAAGATGGCGGATTTTATGGGTTCTTGAGGCTTTTTTGTTCCTCATGAGAAATGAGGCTTGTACACAAAGATGCAGCATTATTGGTCAAACGGGGTGGAAATGCCATCATTTTGAAGTTAGCAAATTGAGTTGTGTATTGTAGCGCCCCTGGTGAAGGAGTCGGGGCGGGTGTCTGCATGGTAGGTACTCGTGGTCTATATTTTCAGTGTGCAAAGCTACAGCATTTACCAGGGACTTTCTGAGTTATTCAGCAGTTTCAAGAAAAAAAAATATTAATAATAATACCGACAAAAACAATAGGGTTTCTCCTACCAGAGAACCCCTAATAATAATAACACCGACAATTACAATAAGGTTTTTCCTACCGGAGAACGGTCCAAGCAGAAACCCTTCGGTGCTTGGACCCCTAATTACTTTCTCCTTTGACAACTGGGTACGCGATCATTATTTCAACACTATACGAACGGCTGATTTCTAACAGCTTGGTCCTGTGACCTGGATGGATAATCTTATCAATTCTATTGAAGATCTACTGTTTCGTCAGAACTTCTGAGCTAACTGCTAACTGGCTAACCAAAGGAGTTCTTGGTTTTGGATACAGATGGACTGTGAGTGGTAAAATTACACCATTTAACGAACCGTTGTCAAGATTGCAAGAGCTTTTGGTAGTCGAACAAGCCCTAATAAATTTTCTCTGTCTAGGCCACAATTTATATTGTGTGGAACCTTTCTATGGATATGGAAAGTCTGTTCTAGTTGAGTAGAGTGTAGACCGGTGTGTAGAAGCTTCATTGTTATTTGTTTGAGTAAGACCGAGTAATTCCAGTGTCTAGGCCACGTAGAGTTATTACGTGGGTGAACCTCTTTTCAGGCAATAATGGGAGAGTCCGCACGAGTAGTGTGCAGAAGCTTAACATTGTTATTAATGCGAGATAATGCGATATTGTCTTTTCAGGGATAAGTAAAATATAATGCCGTCCAGAAGTACAAATATGACAGGAGCAGGGGGACTGCAGGCTCTGACGTGCATGCGCTCATTTTTAAATATCATGGCGCGAAAAGGACACCAACAAGAACAAACAGGGGCATTACTAGCGATGCCTGATATCGGAATGGACAGAAAAAAAAGAATGTTTTCCGGCTAATCAAGACAGATTCTGAGGTAGCCGTGAATGGGTACAGATGAAGTTGGAACAAAGGAAATTCAAGATGGCTGAGAGAGGAAAACAGTCGTAAGGCAGGAAAGGAGACAAAGGGGAAAATGAAAATGGATGAAGATAAATTTTGTTTGCCCACCTGGCCGAACTAGGGCAATCACAAGATTGTATCCCTTTCATGGGACTCCAGAATCATGGACGATACAAGGAACTGAAATGAGCTTTCATAATCAGTTCTAAATGCTTCTTTCCAAAAATGTATCGTATCTAAACACGAAAGCTGGAACTTATCAAGGATATTGATCACTTTCCTTGCTAATGGCCAGGCTTATCTAAATTAATATTAAATAATTAGCCTGTTTAGTTTTGTCATGCTTTAACATGTTTTCATAGGCATTCAAGAAATATCCTGTTTTTTTTGTGCTTTGTCATGTTTGATGTAATTTAGAGCCGAATGCATTTACTGCATTGATGATATTTTATTCTGTGACGCCTCCACTAAGGGGGGGTCTCACGACAATGTGATTAGGCCTATACTAGGCCCATTGCATGGTAATTTGCTGTCGCGTGCTGAGCTGTTAGCTAGTACACATGGGGAAATCTAAACCGAGTGATACATTAGAAATTTGGATAATGATTATTTTCTAATCTGGTAAAATATAATCTCATGGTTTTTCTTACAAAAGGTTGAAATATTGTGTTTTCTCTCCTTGTCTGGGAGGGATAAGTGGTAGAATGAAGGATCCACATGGTAATATTATTTAATGTAAGAAAAACATGCTGTGTCCCATGCAGACTGAATTTGAATCCAATATAGTCATAGCCTATAAAAGAGAGTAAAACAGCAAAAGCAAGTTTATTCCCCACAATAAAATGAGTTGTCCTATTTTAAATGATGAATGGAGTTTGGTTAAATAATATGGTTTCTCTTTGTTTGTGTTTACCAATGATAACTGAGATAATACTTGTGTTTAAAAACCACCTGATACTCATTAATGGAGTTTAAATAAAAAAATGGTAAATTGACAAATGAACAAAGAGGTTAGATTGATGTAACAGTGCTTAAGGTCTACATTGAATATCCTTGGGATTACTCATTATTGTACCTTGATTTTAGTGACATCATACATCTCTGTTTTCTGTCTACATCACCATTCTTATGAGTATTCTGTGTTTCCGCCCTAATGTTGAGTTGCTGTGTAGACAAACTGCAACAATATTGGATGGGTAGGCCAGTAACCCTAAACCTTCAGTTAACAGAGGATATTGACTAGTTGAAAGAATAACGTATCTTACCACAGACAGTCTGAGGACCATGTCAGATTTTTAATGTGTGGAAACTTAAATTTCATATACCAACACTAAACAATGCATTTGGCCTTTATTTATGGCTCACCATAAGTGGGTAAAGCCAAGGGCTCCTGGAAGGGGGGGAGACCCCCTGGGATGGCCCCAACCATTGTTTCCCATTAAATCAGGGTAGCTTAATACTAAGGGTTATATTTGAGTGTTCAGACTGGTCTCACCTGTGGTAATTTCCCCCACATGAGCATATTCAGTTGTGGAATGATCAAACATTAATTGACAGCTAAATATATTTTCCCCTCAATAGCTTTAACATATGAATTTAGTGTTTTGAAACCAACTGAAGTGAGGGTAGAGACCTAAAATCATCCCCCATTGTTGATGATAGAGCAGTTTTAATTAGAGGTGAGAGCAAATAGTCGAATTGTCGACATTTCGACAAGGATGGCGTTTATCGACAAGTTATTCTAATTTTCGAAAGTTACAAAAAAATCTGTCCTATCGATTGACTCTCTTGGCAGCTGTAATGACGGGTTAATTCTTATAGACTAAACAAATCTGGCTAGCGGCCAAGCACAGGAAATTATCACGGCTAGTGAAAGCATACCTGTGCATCCCGGCAACATCTGCACCAACTGAAAGGGTTTTCTCGGCTGCGGGCCTGATAGTCAACAGACTACGTAAGCCTACTCATCTACTCCTGGAGCACGTGGACATGCTAATTTTTCAAGACAAGAATTAATTATCATAATAATATGGACATTGCCTAATGATTGTTTACATTTTTGTTAAGATCTTGCATCTGTGGATGCTAGCCAGATTTTGTTTGTTTTTGTTCATTAATTTTATATATTTTATTCCTATTAAGCTTCCTTCCAAGGATTTTTTTATTCACTGGAACTTGAACACATCGGTAGGTTTGTTTGATTTAATTTAATGCAGACTGTAACGTAACTCTGTTAGTCTATATATTAAGTGTAGTTTTGTTTGGAAAGTATAGTTTTAAGGGACTGTATATAAAAGAATAGCTGCCTAGATGGTCTATTATATTTTGTATTTTGTTGTTATGGCCAGAAAACATTGACACAAAGACGTTAGCTAATGTAAGGCAATTCATACATATCTCTGTGCTAATTCATGGGAGACAATGGGCATTTTTTGATGACGTTTATATTTAATTTGCAATTGTAATTAATGGAAAAGCTTGTAACAATAATTTGAAATGAATCACTTGTAATTATATACTAGCAACTTGACAGGCCTATGCATTAAGTTATTTGCTGCTGTTATGGCATTTCTGAATCTGAATGTCTCCCGAGTAAATGTGTATCTAGCGTAATTGTTTATACTAAAACGTTATTGAGGTTGTTAACTACATTTTTAAATAAAACGTTGAATTATTGCATAGCACATTACAATATACATTAATTTTTTTATTCATTTAGTACCTCTCTTTTTGGCACGAATGGGTGGGGTTGACTATTCGACGACAAAAGCTGAGAAATTATCAATAGTAAAAATATTTGTCATGAACATCCCAAGTTTTAATGTCAATAGAACCACGTACGTGGTCAAGATATACATAAAACTTGTGATTTTGGGTTTGGCTGACAGCCACCATATAAATTAAAATGAGAATTAAACAAAATTGGAGAATTTACATAAAAATTAGGAGGTTAATCAAGACATTATGTTTGCTTTTGTCATGAGGTAGTTCGGCCATTGCCTGTGAAATTGCTAAATTTGGGTGCTGAGGATATGCTAATACAATCGCCCTGGTGGTTGCAGCAGGTAAACCACTGCAACATGGGCTGGAGTTTTTCCTCCCCTACAATTTTATCGAGCAGCTTATCCCCTAGAGGGCAAACCGAATTTATGAATGCATGACAGCCATTTTCGCAGACCTGTGGCAAGGTACTGCAGTGAAATCAAATTTGAGAGCTGTTTAGTAATGAAAGACAAATTTGTTAATAGGTTATATGGTTTATAATTCCTTCGCACAAGCAACCGTGTTGCACATTGATGTCTTTGATTGTATTTGTGAATGTTTGTGTGTGTTTTTAATATTTTAACTTTGTTTTTTGATGAATATACAGTATGCATCTCCTTATCGAATGGATTCTAGATCCACCCCTATTACAAATTCGCTATTTTTCATGTCCGTCCTGACATGATGGCCAGTGCGGGTTCAGGATGGCGCCTCCTGTGGCCTTATTTGTCGTTGATTCTGCTTTCACTCATGGTGTCATGTTCTGATGACTTAATGAAGTGAAGGCAGGGGGATCTATGATGATTGATAATGATTGGAAACATCTGAACTGAGAGTTTAAAGCAAATCATTTTTTTCCTATTAGCATATTTATAACGGAGCATTGGTATCTGTTAAAAACAAATCACAGGATTTGTTTTTAATTTGTTTGTTTGGAAATTGTTTGTTTTGATGTAAGGTTTAACATTTTCATGGTGGAATAGCATAGATGTAACCATTTTTGATTTGGCTAAGCAAAGTCAAGTCTGATCAGACAACGGAATCTCATTCAACTGCCAGGTGCTATTGGACATAAAAATAGCACATTGAATGAAACGTCAACTAAGCAGTTCTGGAAAAGGAAATTTGACGTAAACTATTATGGAAACTTGTCTTAATGGGGTGTAAGCTTCACTCTAATGATGGAACTTCTGAGATCCACAAGTTTTCAGGACTGATCTATTGTTTTCATTGTTTGGAGTTGACGGAACAATACCCAGTGGATGAAAGTCCGATGGACTGTTGAACCACACTAATCATTGTTTTGCAGTTATACGTTCAACAGATCGGGACATCACAACCCGTTTTCTGAAAATACATCACGTTACTGACTGGACACAGACAACTGAGTGTGTGAGTAACAGCAACATATTCAAGAAGGATTACTACAACCACACTGGTCAAATCTGTTTCAAAGCTTCCTGACCACTCACATGGCAGAACGATGCCAGGGTCAGATCACTTGTCTTCACACTCCATTTCTAGATGAATCATCGACAGCAAGATGACAGGAGAATCCACCTGAAGGACTCCACATACTACACGTCAGAGTACCACTGGCCAGTTGACTGGAAAGGTCACAAGGTCCCAACACAATGGAAGACACTGTTGTGGTGTTAATCTTGAATTAGTGAAGTGTTGGAAAAATCACTACTCCACCACACACCTACACTGACTTGTTAGGACAACCAGGCAATTTGCTGGTTCCACATCACACTGACTGCAATAACTGATATTGCACCTTTACATCACTGATACAAGACAGAGAAGACTGAAGACTAGAACTACAGGACACTTGATGGGAATCTAGCTTAATTCCTAACCATCAATAGTTTTCCTAAATTGACTGGTGTTTTGATATTATGCATGTATGTTCATTCCTCACAAGGCAGGTAGAGGACTGCATATGATCACTACCCAAACACTGGTCATTGATACTTGTTTTTTTGTGAAGTTGCTTAATAGTCATAATTACAACAGCTATCCTGATATGTTTAATAGTGCCATATTCCTTTTCAAATGTAGAAACTGTCACTAGTACATTCATTGGAGTTGAGTGTTGTGTTACGTTCAAGATATGTTGAGTCGTTAGTATGACGTTGATTCATGACTCATGACATGGACAAGGGGGGACTATTTGATTGTTTTAAAGGGTTTATTGAGGGAATTAATTATGCATTTCATTAATATGTCATGTTAGGTCTGTTTCTGTTGGATATGGGTTAGAATGATAGTAGTCTGAGACTTGATGTGTATGGTAAAGATCGATCACCATGGTCACTACAACTGCAATGCCATACAGTGCTGTGTCAGGGCAAGGTGTGTGCATTGTGTCTTATTTTCATTTCATTAAAGGAATAATAAAGCTTCATAGGCCAGATAATCCTTTTATTATTTTAATTTATTATTTTTTAACAGAAGTGTTGGACATTTTCAGATCATTAGGAATTGGATTGTACTTTTATTTTGCTAGTTTTATCAACATGTAATGATTATTTGTCACATGTGTGAAGGGGGGACTGATAGAATATGGGCATGAGATACTTAACACAATGCATAAGTGCTGACTAACGCTGGACAACAATCAATAGATGTGGTGGCCGTTCTAAATAGGCCCCACACACCCTGTCCACACCTCCTGCTAGGAACTGTCTATATGACTGTCATAGATTCTATCGATAGACCCATGGACCATAGGGGAGGTTGGAACATACCAAACAAGCGTACCATGTAGAATAAACCTTTCTTATTGGAGGATAACAGACTGTGTAATGGTTGGCTACGATCACTGACCGCCTCCTATGTGTGTTGGCATAAAAGACTGTGTTAACTTTGTAATAATAGAACATGTAAGAACTATGGAAGATCAACATTTTGGACTCATGCTAAATAAAGATTCTCCCCTGACTACCGGTTGCATTAATTATGTTCGTGGATCAAATATAGACAGAATCTAACAATATTGTATCATGAATCATGATACGGACAAGGGGGATTTTTGATTGTTCATTGGACTTCGTGAGTAGAAATGTAGGGTGGCTTCTGTCACTTTGGTGATTCATGACCATGGTGGGCGGGGTTTCCGGTTTGTTGGGTGGGACTTCATGTGTGACGTTTGTACTTCCTATATGACGTGTGTTAGGGCAGAACTTCCAGAATGGCGTATGCATGTCCGGTGACTTTGTAATTTATGATTGCATTGTTGTGTTTATGTTTGATATTTTACAATGATTGATAAACCCCCAGGCAAACTGGTAAGTGTCATAATAGCAGTGAGATGTTTGATGTTTAACAATGGGTCTTAGGGTTCCGGAAATATTTAAATTCCCAGGCAATTGATAAGCGTTATATCAGCGGCAATATGTTTGATGTTTAACAAAAGGGCGCCAGGGTTCAGCAATGCTAAATTCGCCCTGCAACTGATGTTATCTTAAGTGGGTATGTAATAGATGTTAACCTTTCATGTTTTTTACAGTGTTTGTAGGGCATTTATTTAATCTTGCAATTTTGTAAGATATAAAGAAGGGGAGAGTTTGGAGAGTTTCTGCCCATTTTTTATTTTAACATGAAATGGGTCTTAAGATCAGATCCACCCATTATAAGGATCCCTAAAACAAGCATTAATACAAACTGTAGTGTATGCAGGTCGATAAACATCCCATGGTTCACACCAGGTTATAAATCCACTATAACACTTCATCATACACACATCGCCTGAGTGATGCTGGTTTTCAAAATGAAGATACTACACACCTGGGTCGAGCAGACATTACGGCTAGGTTGAATGTATCGTGGTTGGGTTGAAAATATTGTAAAAAAAACAAAAATGATGACTTTGGTACATGTGTATGTATGAGCAATGATGGTTTGTGGAATCAACATGGGTATTGTAAGTCAGCATTAACTTTTGAGTTACATTATATGGCAAAACGTTTACCCAGAATGTTGAGTTTAAATTTGCATGAACAACGGTGATTCGTTGACAGCTTAAGATGTGTTATTTCAGGTAAACAAACCTTTTGTAAGCACGTCTTCTTCACATGTACGAGCATTACGCAAGATTGTTTTCTACACATTGGTAGAAATGTTTAACAGGCAACAATGCTTACAAACTAGTATTTGTGAATTTGTAAATACCTGTTTGTGCGTGTGGGTTAGTGTGTGCGGATGTGGGACTTCCGGGTAAGATGTGTTGTGTTCTTGTAATGATTTGAAGCAAGTCGTGAAATCAGATTCTTGATTGCTGTATTCTGGACTTATGTTTGTTAAATGCTGTTTGAAAAGATTAATGGCTATATTAAGATAAACGCAGGATAGTGTATGTAAGCGGATGAGTTTGTCGTTAATAGCTAAAATAAAATGACGTGATGTCGCGGCTGAGACGCGATAACTAACGAGAATGGCGTTTCCACCGGACCGGAGATATCAATGTGATTGTCAAACGTATACAACTACCTGAACTAACTAGTTTAGCTTTATCCGAATCACAATTTTATTTATTGTAACCAGTGTAGTTCTAACGTGATGAACAATGACGTGTAACCAATGACTAAGTAAAGAGGCGTAACCTTTTGGAGGCGTAGCGGTTGTGTTGTCATTATTAAATCTGCGCTGCCACAGAAGACATCTGTTGTTTCCAGCGCCGGAGTAGCCGTTCACATAGTAAGTTATTTTATTTGAAAGAATTGCTTTGAATTTTGTTGCAATTATAAACGCTAACAAACGACATATTTGAACTTAAGAATGTATAAAACAGTTGCATAATGAACATGATGGAGGAATCCATACGTTAAGCTTTTATCTGTCTTTCATATTGTCTGTTTTATATCTCTGGTTTAGGGTGAGTGGAATTAAACACAGCCTTGTTTGAATAACACATTTTTGGACCTTCAGACCTGGGTAAGTAGTCTTTTAACATTATTAATCATCAGCTTTAAATACCTGTATACGTTTGGTCTTCTGTTACCCCTGTTTGTTTTTATTTCAGACCAAGTAACCATCAGCGGTGTTGATTGGACTGCACAGTTGTGATTTTACACAACATTCTGTAAATACACTTTTTGTGTAAGTCTAAACATTTACTGACATTCTCGGCGTTATACTCAAATGTTATTATCATAACGATAATATGAATACAGCTGAATATTTGTACTCTATATATCAACCAACAGAGTGAGGATCTGGATATGTTGGAGATTACTAACCCACCATAAAGGCTTCAGCTATGGAATACCAACTTCTGTCTACAGCGTCGTGGGATTTTGGTTTCATTGTTCCCCCATTACACAATGCTTGAAAGCTGAAGGTAATACATATTTGACAGTCACCTCCTCATAATTGTGATGTATATTTGAGTTAGAATATTATTTTAACTTGTAAGTGGATCATAATTTTAAGTGTATCGTACACCACCTTTTTGTTATTATAATTGAATTGAAACAAGGATCCTAAAAAACCTGATAGACAATCCAGAAAGTTGAAGCTATAGAAAATGTTACAGATGATGTTAGGAACAAAACAGACACGGAAACAACCATAAACATTTATACATAATCAACAGACCACACTCCAAAATACAAATGAACCAGGCAATGCATTGTTACACAACAATCAGGGCAGTAATCCACAGATGCAAAGTTTGTTAGCAGAGGTTAGAAGCCCCCATTTTTTACATAACCTAGTTGACTAGAGTGAGTGGTACAAATTGTATGAGGGTGGGGCCCCACGGTGTAAAGCTCAAACACCATTGATAGATCAGATTATCAATAAAAAAGAAAACATTTATATGTGGTTGTGAATGATGATTCTACATCATTCACAACCACAAACAATTCTTTCTGTTTGTTTGATGGGTATGTTCAACCCACAATACACATACGCTGAGGTCCTGGTTAGTGGTCGTGAGCTACATGTAGGGGCTGGTTTAGCATTAGATCACTGTGTGACATTCACGGATATTGTTCAGTGTGAAGAAATGACAGGGTCTAAAAATGTTGTCTTGATGGTCACTTTACCAAGTTTCAAAACAGCGAGGACCCCCATCCTAGAACTGTCTTTATGTACTTACACAGCTGTAATGTATGTCTTCATACAGATTGGAATACCCAGCCTCGGAACACAAAGCAGTGCCCGGACTGTAAGCGGATATGTTATTCTGACTTTTGTTATGGCCATCATAAAGGAATGAAGTTCCACAAAGGTGCAGGTCGTAGTATTAGCACACCTAAACCCCACAAGTGTGTGGCTAACATGTGACCTGACTGTTGAAATGAATCATGAATGTTTCATCAGACCGTCTAAACCCGAGGAACCCAGTGAGAGTTACGTATTTTATAATATTGAGACAACGGCCGATCCTGTGAACAGTTTACACACAGCAAATTTTGTGTGTGCAATAAGCTTTAATAATAAAATGTGGTGTTTGGCCTGGGATGGCTGTGTCGCGGCTTTTTTCCAAAAGTTTAGACAGCCGAAATATAATGACTACACCTTAATAGCACAACACGAAAAGTTTTGATGGTTACATCTTGATGCAGTACCTTGCTAACAATGGTATTGGCAAGACACCTATTGCTAAGGGGTGTAAACTTGTGATTTTTACAGACAGCACATTCAATCAGATACATTGATAGTCATTGCTTCCTACCAATGAAGCTGGCAGCATTGCCATCTGCTATGGGGTTTAAGGACTCGAAAAAGGCTACTTTCCTTACAAGTTTAATGTCAAAGAGAATGAGAACTGTCGGTCCCCATGCAGAAACGCATTACTACGGTGTGAAAACCATGATGGCAAAAGGAAAAAGATGCGTTTTTGCAATGGTACAAAACAGTTTCCGCATTTGTCATGAAGGATGAAATAAAGGCTTACTGCGTGAACGATGTGGTCATCTTGAGAGAGGTTTATATGCGTTACAGACTTGAGTTCCTGGAATGTGGTGGTGTTGACCCATTCCGGTCAATTACGATTGCTTCGGCTTGTATGAAAGTGTTTTGCAACAGATTCCTCACCAAGGACACAATTGCCTTGGTACCCTCGGACAACCACAAAGGTGGTCAGAAGACATTCTCAAACAGCTCGATACAATTGCTCAGATATCAGGCCTGTGGTGAGAATATATTGATACAGCATGCCCTGAATAGGGGTGAAATGAAAATCGGGGCATACTGTGTTGATGGATACGCCGAATGCGATGGTGTGAAGCAGTGACAGAAATTATCACGAGAACTTTTTTATGTAAAATTAACGAATGGAAAAGCGAATTTAAAGCCATTTTTGCCCGAATTTCTGCCAGATGTGCTATCTGCCATTTTTTTTATTTTTTAAAGCTGTAATTCTGTTTCTCTGTCACCAGGGGGTGCATAAAAATGGCTTATTTGCCACCAGATGGCGCAACATTTTGGTAATATTGATTAGTCTGAGTGTGTTTGTGTGTGTGCGCATATCAGGGTTTACGCTAGCCGGCAAATGCAGGCTGTATCGTGTAATGCAGATGAAAATATCAAAATGTCAGGTGGGAAATATGCCAAATAAATAAATACATTGATTAAAAGCATATTAAAATATTAAATAGCCTAATATTGTGTGACCTATATGATATGTTGCCAAAAAAACAGCAAGCCTCCGCTCGCTCTTACAGTAAGACATTACTGAGTGTTTGGTCGTGTGACTAAGCATAACTGGGTTTCAATGTTTATGCAATGGGACAACATATATATATATATCCATACATTTTAATGGGCATTATCAAATTAGGAAATATGGTTGGAAATGACAAAAATTGACTGACAATATTAGCCAAAATATTTTACACACACTTGAGTGTTTTTCTTTTGTAGATCAGAGTTGATGCAAAAAATAAGTGACTGAAAAGTTTTTGTCTAATAAAATGTTGCAAAATTAGGCTACATTACGGTGCATTGTAAAACCATTCTCAACTAGGGTTAAACGTACTGAAACTAAGAAGCAAACGAGTGTCAGTAAATTCTGCAGAGCATGTCAAACGTGCTTCTGCATGCATGGTCTAGTTATCCTATGGAAACTGACATAATTTTCGTGATAGGCTATTTGTTGAGACGTTTCTAACATTGGCCTAAAATCCCTTATTCAGATTGGAAACATGATTTTGAAATCAAAATATTGTGCAAGACGTTCGTTGTCTATAAAAATAATTGTGATCTGGCTCAAATAATTACGATCAGGCAGTTATGTATTAATTGCGACAGCCCTTGTTGGCTCAGTTCGCAAAGATTGTGAAGACTCCATTCTGCTGATTAATTTAAATAAAAAACATTTGTAATTAAATTGTAATCATTACACACCCCACATCAACTAGATTAGATTTTTTTCTAGTATCCAATTATTACATTATGTAAGGACATGGTGATGGGGCGAAGATGGTAGCCCACCAATAATTTGAATTGAATTAATTTAACTGACAGGTTATTTAATCCACTGAAAGTCTACTAAAAGCATGTTATGAAAGCTGGTATAAAAATTGTGTTTATGTGTGTACAGAGATTTACATTGTGTGTTTATTTATATTTATATTTTTTCTTTTTCTTCGTAAAGCATATTGAATTGCTTCTGTGTATGAATTGTGCTATATAAATAAACTTGCTTGCTTACCTGCTTGCTATAGCAGCACTTGATTTGGGATGAAATAAGCGCAGGAACTGACAAATCGCACATTAGACTATGTTCATCAATATAGCCTAGGCCTACTCCTTACAGTAAGGCGTGTTACTAAAAAAGGAACTGCGACGGGCTGTTAGCCTAAAATTATTAGTCTCCAATATGAAATACTGTGCTGCCTGGATTTTTCAATGGTTTTGTCAATCAAGTTGGATCTATACCCCACATTTTGCGTCAGCTTGGACGATTGGCTACCGGTAGGCAAACAGCTAGAATGGCAGATTAGGGACCACCGCGAAAAGTGAAATTGAAAAGTGAAAGATGAATTATAGCCTTGCAAATGCATATATAGTCAATATAAAAGTCTACACACGCTTGTTAATGAAGCTCTCTGCGGACCATGGCATTTGCTCTGAGATGCAACTATGAAAATGTCAGGAAAATCCTACTACAACAGCTGAACTTTATTTGTGATTAATCAGAGTGACTTTAAATGATGGCAGGTGTGTAATGACTTCAATTTAACATGAGTTTGAATGTGATTGGTTAATTCTGAACATAGCCACATCCCCAGTTATAAGAGGGTGTGCACACTTATGCAACCAAGTTTTTGTTTGGTTTTTATTTTTCATTTTTCCCCCTCGAAGATTTCAGTTTGTTTTTCAATTGAATTGTTTACTTTATAGGTCACATTAAAAGACATGATTTATCTTTGTCTCATTCCTTTACATCACAAAAACCTGGCATTTTAACAGGGGTGTGTAAACTTTTTATATCCACTGTAGATGGCCTAAAAGTAACGTGTTTACACAATCATGTAATATGGCGGTAACATCAATTGATTAAATCCATTTGTAATCCTTTGGTAAACGAATGCAGCTTGTCACATCAGATGTAATAATATAGATTTTTTCAGTAACTAAGGTACATTTCGTTAAATAATTGAAATAAAAAAACGTATTAAACTATCTAATAAAATATATTGATGTCTTTTTATATTTGATGTTGTTATTGCAGATTAAATATCTGTGAGGGGAGAAATTATAGTTCTATACAAATAACCACTGGTGGATATTGCGGGATGTATCAAAATGTTGTTCATAGATATTCTTGAAAATTTGAAACACATCAGTCTCTCAGCATTTTTATTGTTACAATAACTAAATTAAATAAACTAAATAAAAAATAGGAACTTCAGGACAGTTTTGGGTTACTGAGTAAAGACGCATGTTGTAGCTAATCCTGACCCCAACTGACACCAAACACTCATATCACAACATATTCTTATTCTTGTAACACTCATTCATATTTTCTATTGTTTCTTTGTCACTTAATTATTACTGTATTTTGCAATTTTGCACTTTTGTACTTGACAGTTTTTGTCCTCGCACTATAGGTTTATTGTTATGCATCATCAGACCAAAGCGAATTCCTTGTATGTGAAAACATACTTGGCAATAAATCTGTTTCTGATTCACTGTGCTATTTGGCTTGAAGTGATATGAGATTTTTATATTATTAGAAGAAACAGTATAACAAACTTTTGTTTCCTCAAAAAAGTCCTCACACTAATTAACTTTCTAGTGAAAAACATGCATTTTACCACACTTTGTTTTAAATTAAACAAAATTAATTTTGATGTATTTTTAAAAGTAGTGATAAGCTATTTCATTTGTTTATTTTTAAAACTAACACACAGAATTTGGCCGTTTATTAAAAGCAGTGGCGTAGTTAGGTCTTTTATGAATAGCCCCGGATCCCAAATTGACTTTTTTTTTACAAAAATAGCCCCTTAGCATCTATAATTCCGAGTCGCGCATTATGCTAATGTAGACGTGTAGGCCGCTAGAATGTACATTGAAATTTTCCTAGTACAAGGGAGGGGGGGGGGGCAAACCCTGAATGTATTGTTATCCTAGCAACGCCTCTGATTAAAAGTGAATTGTTATATATAAATAAAAAATAGGCTAAACACAAAATAAAAAAAAGCTTTACAAGCTTTGAAATATGTATTTAATTCCAATCAAAGCCTTAATCAACATCTCAGATACAATGGAAAATGGCATGCTTCAAGTTTCATACGAGCAAACTAATATTCTTTACAGACAATGTGAAGAGTCCATCGAGGCACACATTAGGCAAACAATCGGATTGTACTGCCAGCAATTGTTTGTTGAACCCATGCTGTGCCATGTCTAACTGGCTCTTGCCCGAGTCACAAGCAGACTCGATTTCAGACACTGACTTTGAATCAGATTCAATTTGAATGTCACTTCTGCCCTCATCCTCATTCTCCACCTCAATATCTACACAAGGTTTACCTTCCGATTCCAAATCGTCAATATTTTGTAGAATGTCTACAACTTGCTGAGCCGTATATTGTACTCTTCGGGACATTGTAAGTGAATACGCTACCGACCAAACCGTGCAACCGCTCTTACTATGTAGCCGCCCGTCTACACAATGAACACCAGCCACACATTCGCTACTATATAGCACTAAAAGCAAATTTTTTTTTTACTGTGAATACAATTTTCATAACTGCTCCGCTCATTTAGTTGATTGTTAAATTTGTCAATTTCTCTCTGTGGATTCGATAGGCCATTATAACCTATTGAATAGCAAATTATTGTTGGCTTCTTTGCCCCATTGCCTTACACAATGTGTTAATTTGCTTTTAGAAAAAAATCACAATAGAAAATCACCATGGGGGGAAATAGAACCATGGGGGGAAAGTTGGATGATTCTAAGGGCCTGTGACTGACAGGGGCCCTAAAAAAATATTAGAACATTAGGTAAAAAATATTTCAATTATTAAAACATTAAATTATTAACCCATCCAACTATACTATTTCCTTGTTTTTAGCAAAAAGAAAACATCGAGAGTTTAGTTGGTTTCACCATATTTACTGATTCACCAACATTTATGTTGTTTAACTTATGTTATTAAAGCATGTTGCTTCCAATTTTATTTGTCAATTTCAATTTATTTTTAAGGGCAAGAAGGCAGAGGTTGGGGGAAGTTGAACCTCTGCACATGAAGGTAAGAATGAACATTTTGGGGTTCTGAGGAGTGTAAAATTCAACACTACTGTTGTTTGCTCATTGGGGTTTTAAGGCCGGGTGTTTTGTAAAAGCACTTTGTGACAACTGCTGATGTAAAAAGGGCTCTATAAATAAATTTGATTTGATTTAAAATAACCAGATGTTTAAGACTGAATAATTAACTGTCTGTCTTTAGCTTTAGAACATTTGAAGAAGATCAAGCAGCTGACTTGGGATGAAAATGTTGAGAAGGTCGAGCTGAGGGCACAGCTGGCTCTACAATCAGGTAAAAACAAGACTATAGTTGTGCTAGCATGTTGTCTTCATAAAACATTTCATTTGTCTTGAATGTCGTGCAATTTGTAAGTGGTATGTGACGGTGATTAACTGCTTTTTTGTAGGTCCATGTAATTCACTTCACTTGTGCCACATGGGCACAGAGTGAAGAACTGCACAAGCTGTTGAACAAGATGGCCACAGTGCTCGCGTGCTATTAAAAAAACGTGGCCCGCAGCTGGCGGAAATGCTTTGCAGAAAAGCTTTGCGGCCGCAGCGGCAAAAAGCTAGGGGGCCGCCGATGGGCCGCTGGCATGTTGCTTGCTGGGAATGTCTCAGCTTACTAAAGAAAAATCGTGTTTCTTAAATCGAAACGAAAGAAAAGATAGAAAAGAGAAAAGAATGGGCGACAGTTTATTACCCAGGTTTTCAAAAAGGAAGGTGGGTGTAGTCTGTGAGTGATGGAAATTAACCTGTTATCTTAACCTGTCCATAGTGAAATAAGCTACTTTTGCTACCCTAACATTAGTTATATGAAAATTGTTTCCCCACACCGGGGGGAAACAATTTTTTTCCTAGATGAATATTGTTTCCCCATACCGGTCAACTCTGTGGTATTCATTTCCACACCCTTTGGTTATTGTGTCCTAATAGTAGTCAACCATGACTTGTCTCCGGTTTGACACTTCGATAATGGAGTCAAAAATTGAATAAACAACCAAATGTATTGTCTGGGGCAGTGGTTGTCTGAACCTCGTCTCAAGTCGTACATTCCCTGACTTGATCAAGGATAGGTGCTGACCGCATTCCTCATCCAGTGCACAGTTGAATGCATGAAGGGCATAGCCGTGTAAGAAGTCAGTCCTGTCAATAACCAAGGCTTGGTCCTTCAGGTGTTTTCCTGAAGCTAAGGCCGATTGGTAAAATTTACGCACTGCTGACCCCGTTGTAATCTGGTTGGAACGGTTTGCTAGAAATTTGCTGACCGTCTACATACATAGCCATAAACTCCAAATTATAATTTTTGAAATTAAATAGATTTTTTTGTATAGCTTCCTGTAAAACTGTCATTGTCAACCAATCCAACGATAATACATTTTGTCAGAGGTCCTAAAAATAGGTTTTCCTGGTTGCAAATGCCTGACCCTCCGCCAGTAAACTAAATGTCCTCATACACACTCTTTCAATTGGGTAGTTTGCATTGGTTGAGAGTAGCGCTTGGGCGTGTCCAAGTTTCACGGCTGGTGATACAGTCACTCTCTTGACAAAGAGTGATGCTGATACTTTGTGCAGACGATAACGCACATCCCCTGCCCCCATTAGGCTGAACTCATCTTTACAGCGTACCATCCTAACCTTTATGTCCACCCAGTTTAACATGAGTTTCTCTTGGAAGATATCGCTATGAACAGGGCCAATCATTTCAAATGTTGTACTATCCGCTAAATAGGCAGCCATTTTCGTGATTCCATCGTTCTCTCCTGCAGGGTCCGTAACATCCATGTGACGTGCAGCATCCTTGAAAAACAAACCAGCTGAAAATTCTGTCTTTAAAGTATCACATACGTAATTCAGAATGCTGTCTATAACAGCTCTGTAGGGGTATGTATTGCTATTCTGGCTAATTAAACGATTACCCAAAGAGACATCCACTTGTGAAAATAGGGTGGCTGTCGGGTAATTGATAACCCCAACACGTGCTCCAGCATCAATATTAGTTCTGTCTGGTTTAGTGACTTTTACACGTAGGTTCAACAGAGTATTGTTCAGGTCAAAGGAAGTCTTCGCCATTTCCAGCAATAAAGAGCTCCAGAGGGGCTGCATCTGGTATTGCTGATAGGGTTGGTATTTCAACATATTAATTTTTCTCAAAACATGTCTGTGTGAAAGGAACCGTGAATAAATCCAATTCTGTTTTCCTACATTCACCAGACATACGATGTAGGAGTGCCATTGATTAAAAAATGTTTTTAATCAATCTTGCGGTGTTCCCTTTGAGTGTCCTCCGATTGGTATGTTTTCATTTAACCATGGCTCTTGTCTTTGTCTCATTCTTGCGTTTTTTACTCTTTGGTAGGCTCCTCCTACCAGGTGGTCTCTTTCTAACACCTTGAGTCATAACCATCAATCCTGATTCATCTTGCTGTTTTGTTTGGAATGCCATAACATTGCTGACAACCTCGCCAACTATATTCCTCGCTGCATTTTTCAAATGTAGTTTTGCAAGAGAAACCACGCTTCAACAAGGGAATAGCCATTCGTTAGAGCCCACGGAAAAGACCCCCTAGACCCATGGCCCCCTAGACACGTACATTGCAGCGCTACCATGATACCCTGGTAAACCGTTACCGGCCTGCGCTGTATAGTGTTCAACAAACCTTTGAGGATCATCATAGAGTTTCTGAGGCTGCATCTTATAGTCTAAAATATTGTTTGACTGGTCTGTGTAGATGTATAGGGTGTTAAACACTGCCAGAATATTTGTGGGGAATGGTGCATACCATGGGGTATACCACCATTCGCCTGGTTTTAAGCCTAATATCTGTTCTAACTTTGCACTAAATTTTAAACTAAAATGGGGCTCGCCTTTTAGAAACATTCTATTTTTAAATTCCTCATACACCAACCATACGCCATTTGGTTTTATAGAAATGTTAAAGTCCGCCACTAGTTTGCCTATGACATTGTAATAACCGGTGAGTTCATACAGCCCCGGAAAAAATTAAGAGACCACTGCATCTTTTTCTTTCCTTTCCAAAAAAGTTGAAAAGGGAAGTTTTGAGTGAGGAACAGAAGCATTCAATTTGCAGTGGTCTCTTAATTTTAACCCTTCTGTTCCTCACTCAAAACCTTCCTTTTCAACTTTTTTGGAACGAAAAAGGTGCAGTGGTCTCTTAATTTTTTCCGGAGCTGTATTTCCAAGTTTTTTCTTGTTTTGAGTCATGTAGTTCAAACGCGTTTTCACCCCATGTAAAATTCTTCCACGTATGTGGGTATTGGAATTCTATCAAAGACACTTCCCAATCATCTTTTAAATCTATGCTTTTGGCAAATTTTTTGCTATAGCTTGAACTCAAATTGTTTGGATAGACATGTTTTAATGAGTTACTAGGCAGCGTTATGTAGAAACTGCCGTCACCCATGCTGATCACAGTAGCTGTAAATGACATAGTCCAGCAAATCCTAGTGTTTTATCCTGTTTGTAGGTCAAGGACTTGTTCCGATGCTATCCAACTGTTGAATGTCTCAGGCCAACCAAGCCATTTCACAAGACAACATCTTCCCTTTCTGTACTTTCTCATCCAGAACTGCCTCCACTTTAAAAGTTATATCCTTAGCCACGTTTATTTTCAGTAATTCCTGTTCATAAAAGGTCCCAACAATCACATCATCATAATCTTTTATTCTATATACAGGAGGTACCCACGGAATGCATTCTGTTATTGTAAAATAGTCATCTGTGTATCCTTTTTCGCAGCCTTTGGTAAACGCCCCTCTCAACTTTGAGAGTCTAACAGTATCTCCACCTCAAAATTTCTCATCATTGTTGTACCATATAGGTTCTTGAGAACTAGTCTAAACTTTTCTTCACAGACGTCAACAGGCTTAATTTTAATAGACCGATGGTAGCTATGATTGTAACAATGAAGTAAATCTTGAATAACATCAACATAGCGATGAGTGTTGGCAGGTGTGAGATACCGCCACATTTGCAATTTAATTGTTTTATTAAATCTCTCAACGATACTTGCTTTGACATCATTTCCTATAGCAAAATGTTTTATGTTGTACTTCTTCATTAACAATTCAAAATGTGAATTAAAAAACTCCTTCGCCTTGTCCGTTTTGAACTTTTTGGGGTGTTCTTCCTTCTTTTAATGTCTTCAAATGCATGCTTTACCGCAATAGCGCTTTTATTTCTCAGCACAGGAATCCAGGCGTATTTACTTAACACATCTATACATGCTAACATAAATTTCATGTTATCGTTTTCCACACTATAAACACTCATGTCAACCAAATCCAGCTGAAATTGTGAATTTATTTCATGAACAATAACTCTATTTCTTTGAAAATGTATAGCTACAGGTCTGTGTAGCGTAGCATGTATGTATCCTGGGCGAGTAGTCAGTCATTTGCCACGCCATTTTTGAGGATCTCCCTGGTTTTCTCCAAGTACGCTCTTTTCAAACCCTCTCAACCCACATAAGCACCAGGGTTTCACGGGCCGTAGTAAATACTTTTCATAACCTGTTCAGACATCGTAGAGCATTGGGTCAATAATGAGAAGTAATACATGTTTAATATAGTTTTATTTGAGTCTTTGGAATTACACGTCATCCAGGAATTTCAGAAAAGTTGCACAAACATTCAGATTTCTGTTGATTGAATAACATTTTAGAAATTCAATCTACATCCACAGCTTCATTACTCATGAACTTTGCACGGAGGGGAGATGGCAGCCGATGATGCCCTCCGCAGACTTTACCACCCTCTGGAGGGACTTTCAATAGTGCACCTGTAGAAGTGGATGAGAGTTTTTATAGACATGCCAAATTTCTTGAGTCTCCTCAGGAAGTATAGATGTTTTTGGTCAGTTTTCACTGCTGAGTTTGCTTGTTTGGACCATAGACTGTAAAAAAATATGGACGTAGTAACTGTGATGTCACACATAGGTGTCTGAAGACCTGTTTGAAGTTCATTTTTGGCGGAGATGGCCGTCGCCATCTTGGCAGCGCGTCACTCGGCCTAACTCCCGGATAACCAAAATGGGCTAAGAGGTGAGGCGTGGGTGCAGCTGATGTGCCTGGTTGCCAAGGTCCCAAGTTAGCAAAGGCCAAGAAGCTAGGCTAAATGCTACCAGTATGCTACTCTGCGTTGTTAGCGGTTGTTAGCCGGTGGTTGATTGCCAGTCACCGTAACGTTACTAGCTTACACTTGAGGCAAGTTAACCTGAAACTATACAACAAAACTTAAATGCATAAAGTGCTTCAGCGTTTTTTAATATATAAATGTGATAATTTTAGATCTTGTCGAGAAGATAGACTGTAAAAAAATAGGTTGAGATCTGAAGATTAGATATTAGATGTTCACATAACTTTAGTTATGAGCATAGACTGTATGGTTACGAGTCGTTTATTTGGATGTCACTTGATTATAACTTTACTTGTCAGTGACTGGAGTTAGCTGAGGCGATACCAGAAAGGACAAACCATTAGGAGTGACACGAGTGACAGCGCCAGCACCACATCTGTCACTCAATAGGTCATGCCCCCTAATTATAAGACTTAATATAATTTAAACGGATGAATTATAAAATAATTCACCCCCCCACAGTTGTCAAAAAGGGGGAAATAAGCAATATACACAAAAACCATTTTTTGAACCAGGCTATAAACTTGTTTATTTCTGCTGTGAATTTGGGCATTTTGACATAGAGGTCTATGGAAATTGCTCCCTTTTGCAGCCAGCCTCAAGTGGCCATTCGATGAATTGCAGGTAGGCTTCCTGTATCCGGGTAGGCTTCATTTTCCAACCTCGGAGTTTGTCCCTTGGTCTGGACCAAGTGAGGTCATTTTTGATGAACACACCGAGAAACTTGAATTTGGAGACACTTTCCACTTCAGATCCATCGATGTGTATGGAGGCATGACCCTCCCTCTGCTGCTTCCTGAAGTCCACGATCATCTCTTTAGTCTTGCAGACGTTGAGAGAGAGGTTGTTGTCCTGGCACTGAAAAACTGAAATATTTGATAGTATAACAAAACTAAATTCAATCGTATGAAAAAAATTTATTCAAACGTTGTAAAAGTGTATGCTAAAATCATTAAATGGATTTTCACGTCCGATCTTAAAATGTCTTCGTTCAAACACGTTTTTTTCACATTCGCTTCTTCTTGCGATTACAATTGCGAAACCATGCGAAACCAAGTTTTGAGCCTCTATTGGTGTGGAGGCGGGGCTTTATCTGGGCATTGAATTCTCGATATCAGCCTTTCGATGCACTGCTTTTCCAATGCAACCTGTGGAGAGAAGTATAAGAATTATATAAGCTAGGCTAAATGTGGACATTTAAACAGAATAATAAACTGTTATTTCCAGGTTACATCAACGTCACTGTTGCCATGGTCACAGACATAGATATTGATGAAAGTTTAATGTGTTCTGGTGACTGAAGTTAGACAGTGGCTAATTATCATTTGCTCTGAGCCTAATGGTTTGGAAACATCACTGTAAAAAAATCCACTTAATGAGTTCAGTATAAACTTTTACCGCATTTGAATAAAAATTTTTTGCCACCCCAATAACGGCACATTTTTTACATTAAGAACAACTGTATATTAAATGAACATCAATAGTAATTAATTAGTTAAATAAACCATAGCACACTCCTTAGACTCTGCGCTGATAGGCCTGACAAGCCGTGAGTTTGCCGTGTTTTATCTACTCCTGTCACCCTTAACCTGGGTGGAGATTTTGTTTGGGTACATAGTGCCGCCATAAGCAGAGCACGTTAAACTTTCAACTTTCATTTACCACGTTTGAATCTATTTTTTTTCATCCCATTGAATTTAGTTTTTTTTATATGATGAAATATTTTTGGTGAACCTTGCTTTCATTTTTATTTTCAAAAAATATTAGTTACGTTTTTCTTTTCTTATGGTCAATACATAGTTGTTGTCTTGGCACCATGTTGCCAAGTCACTTACCTCCTCTCTGTATTAGGTCTCATCATTGTTGTTGGAGATAAGACCCAAGATGGTGGTGTCGTCCGCAAACTTAAGGATGACGTTGGAGCTGTGTGTGGCCACACTGTCATACGTGAGCAGGGAGTACAGGAGGGGACTGAGTATGCAGCCCTGAGGGGCCCCGAGCAGATTGCCCCTCAGGACTACCCCTACGACGACAACCGACAATTCGACCAACCAGTATTCTGTAAGGAGATACATTTTTAGCTAAATGTTATAGCTAGCTTTACTGTAGGTACTATACAGTAACGTTATTTTATTTATTTGATCTATCTTTCCTTCCCCCAGTGGAGCTGACACCCTGTGGGATGGAGGAAGGGCAATACGAGGATATTGCAGCAATTACTGCAGCAGCACCAGAGAGGCCAAGCAAAAGCCCCAAAACTGACACGAATCAGGCCCAAATTAATGTTTTGCGGCTAGAGAGAAAAATGTAGCCTACTGCAGATTGAGGTCCTGAAATTACAAAAAGAGGTTCTTCTAATTCAAAAAAATGACTAATAGAAGGGAACAAATGCCCACTTTGCAATGAAGGATGATTGTATTTACAGTAAATGTATATTTATATTCATTTATATTGTTTCATTAATTTTAATCCTATTAGGCCTAAAACATTTATTAAAACAATAATTTTCCAAGCAATAGTGTCCTCCATTCTTGTCCCACTCTTCTGTTCTCGTGCTTCCAGTTCCAACCTGTATAGTGTTGAGAATAACAACAGATATATTGTATCAAAATAGTGCACACAGGATCCTGGCCATCTAGCTACAATGTTACTAAGATGGCCATTTTCATCACAGACAGCCTGCACATTGATGGAGCAGTAGCCTTTACCATTACGGAACAGATCTCCATTCTCGCCACCAGTGTTGCCAACTCCTCAGTAAGGAAAGTAGCTATTGGCTGTCCTAAAAGTCGCCAAATGACATCATCACCTAATTTGCATAATTGGCCATGGGTATGTAATTGTGATGAACGCTGTAGGAGAGAGGAATAACATTGTGGGAGAGAAAGCAGCTCTACATGCTTCTCCAATGTGATCACATGCCAGCATGGAAGTGTTCAGCGATAGCTAATGCTATGGTGTCCTCAGCCTTTTTTGCAGAGTCAATTTTTTAAACGATAAATGGCAGCTTGGTTTGGGTGGAACTGTTATAAGGCTTTGCCTTTTGAGTATGTTTTTGAGTTGTCCTGTGTTTTTTTACATCACTAAGTTTGGCGTAGAAATCAGCCTTACAATACAGGCAGTATGCCTGTGTATCATCTCCAATAAACTGCTTCAACCAGCCTTTGAATTCAGGGTTTGATTCCCACTCATTTCTGTATTTTTGAGTGTACAGTTTAGACTGAGACATGATGAGCTAGTCAGCTAAATGTTTAGCTTATGTCACAGAGAGGCGCACACACAGTGAACGAGGTAAGTGACTGAAGCTGTGTGAGTCAAATGCAGTGATTAATTTTTGTGCAGTGATTTATTTTAGACAAAGAACATTTTACATTTACATCCCACCCTGAATGTAAGCCAGGGCGGGATCAGCCAGCGGCGGCTTCCCGCATGCACGATTCATTTGCAGTCTCTGAACGCGGAACGCTGCTCGTTGAGAAGAGTAAGAATGATACGTGCTCTCCAATAACACCAGAAAAAGTCGCTTGATTTGTCGCTAGTCGCTTTTTTGAAAAAGAGTCACTAGAAGGGTCTGAATACTCGCTAAATATAGCGACAAAGTCACTAGGTTGGCAACACTGCTCGCCACCAGGGTTGGAAATAGGAATATGAGTACAGTCTATTAACCCTAGAACACCTGGGAATCAAGATTTTCTTTAAAATCCAGCTGCTGTTTCTGCTGTTGGGTGAAATTTGATGTACTGACTCTTTAGACCAGCAATTGCACCTGACACTCTGGCCACAATCCTGCTGACAGTTGACTTGAGTCCAAAAAGGTCTCCATCCACCATGCATCCGGTTGCATAAAAACACAGGGCCACCAGGAGCTAAAGCATTGGAGGGACAACTGCATTCCTATCACTCCCATGCAGAATGACTGGTCCAGCCGTTTTGGTTTAAATGAGTAACCAAGTCCTTGGAGAAGCGGTATCTCTTTGAAAACTCTTCATTATCATAAAACTCAAAAGAGCTTAACCTGTCTCTTATTTTTCTACTGTTGTAAATTTGCTCTTTCCACCGCAAATATGCTGCCATCTTTGTCAAGTTAAACCACCTCAAGTGGCAGTTTAGAATTAATCTGTTATCTAAGTTTAAATTCCAAAAAAATATTTTTGGAGCAACAGTCTTAAAGTTAATCTAGGTTTCACCTACCTAGGAACTTGTACCTACGAGCATCTCAGGTAAGCAGCACAGCTTTCTTCTGTCCAGTTTTTACATAGCTAGTTGTTTTGCTCCTATGATTCAGTGTCGATTCATCACGTTCTACTATATTAAATACATTCCGTAGAAGACAATGATATAAATAGAAACACACACTTGCACTCAGTGTTGTCGTATATACATAAAATGTACTTGTTCTAGGCACCCCCGCTAAATTAATATTTCTGTAAACAGATGTTGACCTGACCTCTACATGGTGCAAAGTGAAACTTGCCACCTTTCTGCAGTAGGCTATAGAAAATTCAACACTTCCAGCTGCGAACAGGTGAGAACAGGTATTCGTAGCTCTTTTGGTTAACTTGAGAATAATTATTGTATGATTTATCATTCTGCCGTATGTATGTATGCGTGTATGTATGTATGTTAGGGTGACCACATTTGCAAACCCCACAACTGGGACCCTTGTGTAACCGCACGTTAATGTACGTACACATGTATGTGCTTATGCACGCATGTTGGTCATCATGCGTGCTTGTGGTTGGTGGAGCGGGGGGCGCTTTGATGAGAATTGTTGCTTTGCTCCGCAGTTCTACGAAGTTGTTTTTTTGGCTCTGACTCGTATGTGGAAACATGACAGTATTATTATTATTTTTGCGGAGAAAAAATAAGAATTTTTTCTCCGCAAAAATAGTTTTGGGACAGTTTGGCAGTGAATGTCGGAAACCGGGACATTTTAATGTTTTACAGATATTTGTCAGGACCTGGGACACCCAGCTTGAAACCGGGACAGTCCTGGGCAAACCGGGACGTCTGGTCACCCTAATGTATGTATGTATGTATGTATGTATGTATGTAATATAGTAGAATGTTATAAACCGACACTGAATCTTTGGAGCTAACTACTAGCTATGTAGAAGTTGGATGGCTGCTTACCCGAGAAAGGCTGAATACTCAAATAATGGCTGACCAATGGCAAAGCATCATCCACACCTCCCACTAAAGCCTGCCCACAGCTGTGGTGTTAAAGTGCAAATGAAGAACTAATGTTTTAATCAAAAAAGTTTTAAAAGCAAAAAAAAAGCACTGCAAACAAAGGGGGCAGTCTAGTCAAAATGGAGGGTGGTTGATAGCAAAATTTAATTGGAGTTTTGTTTTCAAATAATTTTTTTATTCTTGAAATATTTTTTTTGCGCTCAAGCACAAAATATTTGACTGCAAAAACATTTTTTTACTTTGTTTTTGCTTTCAGAACAATTATTATTGATTGAAAAGAGAATGGTTTTGCTCTCGACAAAAAGACGCAAATGTACTTCCATAAACAAATCCTTAGATTTGGGGTTATGTTCAGATAAAAAGTCAGATTCTGGAAGATCAAGGGTTATTGGATTAACTGGAATGACTGAATATCTGACAGACATTTAGTGTGTAATGTAGAGATGTAGCCCAATCGTATTGAAGTAGAAAGAAATGGTTTAGAAACCCTTTCTAAAGACACTGTATATAACCCATAAGGTAAAATGCAAATTCAGTTTTTGGCCAGATATGTAAACTCTAATATTGATTGATCCCACAAAAGGTGTTCAGTTGGTAATATTTCTATTTGTCTTGTAATGCCTCTTAAAATTAAAGTAAACTAAAAGTAATTCAAAGTAATCAGAGTGTTATGGAGTTTGAGTAATGTCACTTGTAACTGTAGCAGATTACATTTAAAAAGTAACCAACCCAGTACTGCTTGCAAGTGGGGCCTGTATTAGTGTAGACTCGCTCAAAGGGGCCACTGGAGGGTCTAATTAGCCCCTACACCCTTGCTTGTTTTTGCTCCTCCTTTAGCTTTGGGACGCTTGTGCAAATGGCGGCAGCACCTGGGAACCCATGAATAGAGGGCTAAGGGTGGAGTGGATTTACTGATTGACAGCTCTCAGGTGCATACACTAATGTTGCAAACAAACACACCTGCTTAATAAGAGACAGCTGTGAAGCCAATTTCCCAAATACTTTTGCTCCCCTTATATGGGGAATATTTACATTTTCTGTTATTTTAAATTTGTTCATTTGAAATGGATGAAAATACCTCAAATTAAAGCTGACAGTCCATATTAACCCAATCATTATTGTATCACTTCAAATTGAAAGTGGTAGAGTCCATTGTACAAAACAAAAAACTTGTCACTGTGTAAATAGGCCTTTACTGCAGCGGTCTACAGTTGTTGTTTGTTCGTGGGTCTTTCTGCCTTAAGTTTTGTCTTCAGCAAGTGAAATGCGTTCTTGATCGGGTTGAGATCAGGTGATTGACTCGGCCATTGCAGAATATTCTACTTCTTTGCCTTATAAAACTCCTGGGTTGCTTTCGCAGTATGTTTTGGGTCACTGTCCATCTGTATAGTGAAACGCCGTCCAATCAACTTCGCTGAATTTGACTGAATCTGTGCAGACATATCCCTATACACTTCAGAATTCATCCGGCTGCTGTGCAGACAATATATCCCTATACACTTCAGAATTCATCCAGCTGCTTCTGTCTTCTGTCACATCATCAATAAACACTAGTGACCCAGTGCCATTGGAAGCCATTCATGCCCATGCCATCACACTGCCTCCACCGTGTTTTACAGATGATATGGTATGCTTCGGATGAGCCGTTCCAAGCCTTCTCCATACTTCTCCATACCCATCACTCTGGTAAAGTTTGATTTTAGTTTCATCTGTCCAGAAATACTGTTCCAGAACTGGGCTGACTTTTTTAGATGTTTTTTTGGCAAAGTCTAATCTGGTCTTTCTATTCTTGAGGCTTATGAGTGGTTTGCACCTTGTGGTGAACCCTCTGTATTTGCTCTCGTGAAGCCTTCTCTTTTAGGGTACACTTGGATAATGATATGCCTTCTTCCTGGAGAGTATTCTTCACTTGGCAGGATGTTGTGAAGGGGTTTTTCCTTACCATGGAAAGAATCCTATGATCATCCACCAGGGACTGTTGTCTTCCGTGGACGTCCAGGCCTTTTTGTGTTACAGAGCTCACCAGTGCATTCTTTTTTCTCAGAATGTACCTAACTGTTAATTTGGCCACTCCTAATGTTCCTGCTATCTCTCTGATGGATTGTTTTTTTACAGCCTAAGGATGGCCTGTTTCACTTGCATTGAAAGCTGCTTTGACCGCATGTTGTGGGTTCACAGCAACAGCTTCCAAATGCGAATGCTACACCTGTAATCAACTCCAGAACATTCACCTGCTTAATTGATGAAGAAATAACAAAGGAATAGCCCACATCTGTCCATGAAACAGCTTTTGAGTCAGTCCAATTACTTTTGGTCCCTTGAAAAAGAGGGGGCTACATATTAAAGAGCTGTAATTCCTACACCCTTCCTCCAATTTGGATGTGAATAACCTCAAATTAAAGCTGAGAGACTGCATGTTAAGCCCATATTAATTATTTAACTGTAACTTGAATATATTTTGGTAAACAGACAAAATAACAAAACTTGTGTCAGTGTCCAATTATTTCCGGACCTAAAGTGGATATAAAAAGTCTACACACCCCTGTTAAAATGCCAGGTTCTTGTGATGTAAATGAATGAGACAAAGATAAATCATGTCAGAACTTTTTCCACCTTTAATGTGACCTATAACGTGAACAATTCAATTGAAAAACAAACTGAAATCTTTGAGGGGGAAAAATAAAAAACTCACAATAACCTGGTTGCATAAGTGTGCACACCCTTAAACTAATACTTTGTTGAAGCACCTTTTGATTTTATTACAGCACTCAGT
>JACXGI010003301.1:0-63895 GCA_016801175.1 Esox masquinongy | reverse complement strand
TATGGGGTATTGTGAAGAGGAAGATGCGATACGCAAGACCCAACAATGCAGAAGAGCTGAAGGCCACTATCAGAGCAACCTGGGCTCTCATAACACCTGAGCAGTGCCACAGACTGATCGACTCCATGCCACGCCGCATTGCTGCAGTAATTCAGGCAAAAGGAGCCCCAACTAAGTATTGAGTGCTGTACATGCTCATTCTTTTCATGTTCATACTTTTCAGTTGGCCAACATTTCTAAAAATCCTTTTTTGTATTGGTCTTATGTAATATTCTAAATTTCTGAGATACTGAATTTGGGATTTTGTCAGTTGTCAGTTTTAATCATCACAATTAAATGAAATAAACATTTGAAATATATCAGTCTGTGTGTAATGAATGAATATAATATCCAAGTTTCACTTTTTGAATGGAATTACTGAAATAAATCAACTTTTTGATGATATTCTAATTATATGACCAGCACCTGTATATATTATATTGTGTAAAAAAATGTTATTGCCAATGGCGTATGAATTAACACGGGAAAAATATCCACATAATAATAAAGTGGTCTTTAAAAAAAAAAAAAAAGTTGTTTTGTCTCATAGCTGTATGCAGCTCTGCTCATTTGTCATTTCAGTCCAGCGAGAAAAGAGCTGAGAGACTGTAGTAGTAGCAATTAGCTTATGAAGGAATTAGCAGTTAGCAAAATACAAAGGAGCAACATGGCAAGCATTGGCAAGCCAGAACTAGAAGACGCCCTAGTATCATTCAGGTCTGCCATCAGGGAACATTTTGGTTTCTCTGTAAACTATAACGGGGATTGCCAAAGACTGGTGGATAAAACTTCTGCAACATGCTCTGTTTATTATCGATAGCCTATTCGAGTAGCAATACGAGTAACATGACTACTCATTTATTTAGTGTTATACATGGAAAATAGAAAAAATAATTATCAGGTACAAAATCTCTTTTTTCAAGTGGTCCAATTTTAAGGTACCGATGTGATTTAATTTTGATATATGCTGCTGGAGTATGCAGTCTTGTTGAAGTTCTGCTTTAAATGACATTTTTCATGTTATATGGCAGGCACTGCTGTTTTTTTATTTTTTCCCCATATGCTCCTGGGAATTCAAGCTATCCCTGTTTTTAGTATTATAATAAATGGAAAATGTAAATACAAATTACATATTTATCAGGCATTTATTTTTCCGTTGTACTGAAACCGTACTGAACCGTGACACCACTATCGTATCTTACCGAACCGTGAGTCTTGTGAACCGTTTCACCCCTAGTAATAATAAAACACTACCTTTTGTTTGAGGAGCCTCTTCCAGCTTCCCCTCTCCCCTTTGACTAGCCTGATGACTGGCTCATTACACTTCATCTCCCAGGAACACTGGTCTACAGAGATGTTGCTGTGGAGCTCCAGGTCAGCGTGGTACAGCTTGTCGTTCACTCGCGCACTACCAAGGCAATGCAACGGTTAGAGATAATAAAACGACAAAATACTTCCCAGAGAAAAACTGTGCCAATGTTGACTAATGTTTATGATAACAGACCTGTACACCACTCTGTCAGAGAAGAATTCACATGTCTGTTCCACTGGTTCCCTGAGCAATACGTTCAGCATGACGGTGTCATCTCTCTGAAACCACTTAATCTGGGGGTGGAAACTAAAAGAGAAGTCAACACCGATGCGCATACACAACATCCGCTTAGTCAGATCCATTTTACTATTTAGAAACAGGGGATTTAAGTCCAAATACCGTTTTGGTGCATCCACGTTGATCTTGTCAACACTGATGATGTTCTCCGTGTGGACGGCATTCTGGCTGTTGATTTGCTCATTGTCCATCAAATGACCTGAACAGGACACACAGTTGGATTAGTTTGAACAGCCACCTTCATGGGGCAAAAGAAATTATGAATGTAAATGGTTCACTACTTGACATTTGAGTCTTTATATAGTAGCTACTTTGTTGATCATTATCAAGCTGTTTTTTAACCAATAATATATGGTGCGTGTTTTGTACAATGTCAGTCACTTTCAAACAAATTCATGTTCATACCATTTGCAACAGGGTGGTGAACAGCAGAAATCCAGTCTCTAGGGGGAAATCCTTGTAGGGCAGAATACCTGCATAACAACACATCTTAATATAAGTAAATAAAATCTTAACATGTATTTTTGACCAATGGTCAACATGTAATAGTAAGAACAGCAAGGAAAAGGAAATGAAGACACCAACCTCTGCTGTTGAGTGGTTCCGTTCAAGTTGGCCAAGACACTCCTCCATTTCTCTGCCTTTGGGTCTGTGGGTGTTGGGGCAGGCATCTCGGCCTCGCTAGGTGTTGGAAGTGGGGCAGATATCTGGTTCTTGTCAACGAGCGTTGGTGAACGGGCCTCGCTCAGATTAGACCCCACCGCAACTGGGACTTTGGTCTGTGGCTTGGGCAGAGGCTGGGTCCGGTACACAAGGACCCGGTTCACAGGAGGCTGGGACGAATGACCGGACACCTTTGGGTCCGCATGAAGGAGAGGCACGTCTTTATGGGATTGAAGTGCGGAAGTCTGCCGCTGGGACGGTTCTCCTGAGCCATCGTGTCGATTCTCGACAGCCGCCCTCATGCTGTGGACCAGGGCCTCCTCGGCAGCCTGCATCTTGTCTTCCAGGCTCACCTCGGAGCCCTCCAGCCTGACAGGCAGTGTATCACATATCACAAGAACGCTGTTGACTATCAATGTACAGTAACTAATGAGGCTGTGCCGGACTGGTTAGCCACAGGCATCCAAGGACTCTACTCACCCAGTACTGAGAGGGATTTCCCCCGTATTGGCTTTAGGCCCAGCCTTCCGACAGAGCTCTTTCAGCCGGTCCAGGTGTGTCGGGTTGCTGGTACCCATCCCAGTGCTCAGGATCTCCGTGTGGACGTTGTACTCATTTATGAAGGTCTTCAAGCCTGGCATGTGGGTCATTCTCACCTGACAACACAGAGCACATGAGTTCAGGATTTAACCAAATATTAACCAAAGTAATACCGACGCCATGATACCGATGCCCAACGTACCATGGGATCAACAAACACGGTGTTTCCCAAACTCAAAACAACCTTGGCTTGGTGCTGCTGGCCTCTGATCTTCTGACTGATGGCTCTGATCACCTAAACAAAAACAATTACCGTATAATGTCAGCACAATCCTTTCATTCTGGTAAAACCATCCGATGAGGCTAGCCCAGAGAGAAAGCGAGTGCAGGTTAGGTATAGTCAGTGAAGACCTTGGGGTTCCAGTCAACCTCAGCATCGATGGGCATGGCCCTGCAGACGACGATCTCCAGGGCCTGGGGTGGCAGACTGTGGAACTGGGCCGGGAGCTGCAGCAGCTGGTGGGTCTTCACTTCCTGCTCACGGCCCTCGTCCAGGAACAGCGCCCTCACGCTGTTGAACAGACGGTCGCCTTGGTCTGGCGCCGAGGTGACCCGCACCCTGTATGTAACGTAGGACGACCAGCAGCCGGAGGTCCCAAGCGGTGAGAGAGGTGAGAGCTGACTAAAAGGATTCAGACTACACTGCCTTTAGCCGTTACTTAGCATGTTGTTCAAACCTGCTTCATTTACAGACTATAGTCTCACAGCAACGTATTGATGGAACATTATGCAACCACAACTGTTTCAGTACAGAGCCCTAAGTGTTTTCTGACCTGTGGTAGTGCTCCTCCTCCTGTACTCCGTAGACACCCCCCTCTAGCACCTCATTAGCACCCAGCTTCTCAGTGGCATAGTAAGCGGTCATCCTTGCTGCCAGGCTCTCATAAAGGTCTTCCTTCTTACTCACTATGCGCCCATAGTAGACGGAAGCTGTTTTTATGTACAAGGGCAGAACCTTCAAAACACAGTGAGAAAAAAAGAAACGTCTTAATTTAGACACTACTATTCAATGCTAGGGGGATAGTTCAATTGGCATAGACATCCTGCCCTTCCATGTCTACAAGGTCTGATAGCAACCTATGCTTTGGTTTAGTAATTCAAAACCAGTGTTGTGCAGTGTCTGCAAACATTGTAGTTCACTGTCATTTGACCAGGTAAGTTGACTGAGGACCAACTGTTTGTTTAATGACAAACTAAAATAAAATGTAGAGGTTGGGCAGTCTCTCACGTCAATAGGTCCTCCTACAACTTCAATTAGCTTCCAGTCGTCGGAGGAGACGGCGCATCAGTCACAACCACATGCTTTTTGTTTTCTTTAACACAAATTGACAAAAAACTCAATTATAATCCATAAACGATAACCAGTGTTTGTGCCAAGCCATACGTGGTGTGTCAAACTCCCTTTCAAGAAGAATGTTAAACTGGTTACATCCATCAACCAGTGTGCTATTCGTTTACCACAGAACTATCAGTAAGATCACAGGCGCCCACATCCACCCAGTCACAGCAAGGGGAGGGTTTGGTGCTCCTATTGTTTAAATAAGCCAAGCTGCAGTTAGCAATGTAGCACAGCTTCAAAACATCCCGCCGTGTTAACAATCGCCAGGGCTATCATTTAGCTGACTTTCAGCTCAAACGGCGGCATTACAGAGGTGATGTCCAGTGCTGTGCCGGTGCGGTACTGGGATTAACAGGCTAACCTCAAGGTAATCTCGCATACTGAAAATACATTATCAACATCAATGATAATCACAACCCACATTTGGTCAGGGAATGTGTTTGCGTGTGCTGTTGTTCACTTGGTTCGTGTGCGCACATTGGAGGTTGGCCTGAACAACTACATTTTGATGGTCACAGGCAATTACGCAGCAAAACAGCACAAACAAAAGGTCTGAGTAGAAACATTTTGCGATCCTACTACAAAGTCACTGAAGATCGACCAGTTTTGAGGGCAGTCATGAATTACACAGACTCACCACAATAGTCCCCGACTCTGGGTGCAATGGCCGGTCCAACGCAGGGCTGATACTGTGTCGATCAGGACACACACTACTGTCCCTGCAAATACAGCAGGTCACTACACAAACATCTCAGTGGTGCAGGCCACTGTGGCTGTTCCCTTGAGCAGAAAACCAAATTGAGCTTTATTGTCCAACACTGCTCTTGGCAGAGAACTGCCCGAATCTCTTGAGAAAGCACTGACCTGCAGAAGCCGAAGCTCTTCAGGTAGAGGCAGAGGGGCCAGTCAGTCTTCTGCTCCTCTTTGGCTTGCAGAACTCCTTGGGCAAAGTGCAGCAGCTCTGTAGGCAGCAAGGCCTCTGTACGCTTCAGATAACGCAGAACACCAATTACATGACGGGCGTTCATCTCAGATAGCAGCAGCACGGACTTGGCAAGGGGTGCTTGGCTCTCTGCAGCATTCTCCTGCAAGTCAGTCCAATACCAAAAATTCAGCGTTAAAGAAAAAGAAAATCAGAGTGCTATACTGACTTGACATCTGTTCACTAACCTAGTAGTCTATCAGCTGACTGAGCTAATGTATCCTTACATTAACTAAATCTTGCACTGACCAAGAGTGACAGATTGGATTTGACCTACCTCGTCTGAAAGGTTCCGGAAGTTCTGAGACATGCAGAATAGACGACTGCCAAACAGCTTTGGAGAGCTTGGGAAGCTATAGTGAACAATGCACGTGGCGTCCCGGATACCCAGAGCCTTGATACACTCGTTGTTTGTGACTTGTGTACAGGAAGAGAAGAAAACCCGGTCAGATTTGACCATGGGGGGGGGAGAGAAATGAAGTGAGCTTGTCTCTCAGAGCTGACCAGGAAGACTGAAATGAATTAAAAGAGATATGCTTCATTTTTTCACTAATTAAATACTCCCTTTGATGAATGCAATTGTGTGTCAGTTTACCCAAAATGACATGTGTGCCAGGTCCAATGGGCTTCTTCCACTGCTCAATGACAAAGTCAAACTGGTAGGTTAACCCCTCGTGGGCTTTAAGGGAGAACGCTGATGTTTTGGAAACAGCCTAAACGGTAATTAAAGGGAAATTGTGTTTTATAGATGGTACATTATTGACTGCCCATTTTCATTTTACCTAGCACCATTCAAAAGTAGGAAACAAAACACGCCCCCCCCCCCCCAAAACAAATCTGAAAATCCAAATATCACAAGTACTGAACTATAATATTGTTACCCTTTTTTAATAATATCAATAGTACCTTATATCTGAAGGTGACAAAACAGTCTGCCAAACAACTGCTCTAGATATACAGATTACTGTAGCTACCTTGAAGACCTGCTCGACCTCCTCGGCCGAGTTGGTGATGACAAGGGTCTTCTGTGCCACATCGGGAAACAAGTCCAGTCCTGCCAGCATGACAGAGATCTTGCTGGAGTCCAGACACAGCAGGATCATCTGGGGAAAAGGGTAGAGTGAAATGTTGCTTTGAGAATTTTGGACCTTGATGAAATCCTTTAGTAAAGCTTCCTACCCTCTTCTCTGCCTTGAAGCTAGTACTACAATAACTAATCAGAATCAAAGTTTTATTGCAAAGTTTCACAACAAACTAGGAATTTGTTCTGGTCCATTAGTGCAGCAATTTTGTACAAAATAAATAACAACAAATAAGAATAGTGGACTGAGCATAAAAACAGTAGACCGAGCATTAATAAATTACTAAAAAATATACTAATCTCTACAAAGTTATGTGAAAGCAAAGCATCCATGGTGTTTTTTCAGCTTGAGCCAATCACCAATCTAAACAACTGGACCTTTACAGATCCGATGGCTAACCACCTTGTCCAGCTAAGCCACGGAGAGGCCCTAATACTGACCTGGTGCACGTTGCCATAGAGCGCGGCCTCCTCCATTACCGTGACGACAACGGTGGGGCTGCTCATGTGATCACGGAGCAGGCCCTCCAAGCGGGGGCTCCAGCGTTTTCCCGCTGCGATGATCTGTCGTGCACACGACGTCCGCGCTTCACCGGCGGTCGCCTTTTTAAAGTGCTGCAGGACGGAGGCCATCTGAGGTGTCGAGGAGAAGGCACGGGTCAGACAAACCTCTGAGGATACCGAAGCAACCAAATGAAACAAGAAATGGAGCTTGTTTGGCTGCTATATTTTTACAAACTGAGCTCTTTTCTGATTTCTGTCCCCTTTCCACCTACTGATCTTTTACAGAGGACCGGAGGCAGCCGGCCGGCCCACCCCACCTGACCACTTATTGAACCTTTGACCGGGTATTTCCCCGCTACTTTTTGGACGGCCCCATTTCTACATTTGGCGTCTTACCTGCTCTGGGGCCCTAGAGAAGAGCAGGTCTACCTCGTCCAGCACCAGGTGACACAGCCTCAACAACTGGAAACAGTGGAAAGCCAGCAGACGCACCAGAGTGAAGGGAGTGGACACTAAAACTTGGCCTGCATAGAGGAGGCAGCAACGGTAAATTGGCTTGCAACACTAACTGCAGATTTAATTCCTATATAGGACATTAAATAATCAATTTGTGCTGATCAATTCTGTGCAGACCTGTCAACAATAAATGTGCCCAGTTTAATTTTTTGGGTTTTTTTAGCAACCCCACATGCACCCAATCCAATAAGTGTCACACACGAGGTCGGCTGATCCATGAGCCGTATTTGTATTAAAAGGTAAAAGGTAAATGACTACAGTTGTGGTCTTCCAAACAGTGTGTGGAAGTAATGAGTCATTAAAAGGTAATGAGAGGTGGATTTAGCACATGCACACTTGGTCAAACAGAATTTTGGTTGCTTAAAATTTAGACCAGTAGTAAAAATAGAAGGTAGTTGCCTTCAGGATAGTTGCTAAACTCCATATTTGGCAGGTAACCAACAGAAATAGACAATGCCTCCATAGCTGCCAAATGGGAAGGCCATTATGTGACCATTCTGGGGGCGAGAGCAGAGATTTCCATTTTTTGTTGACTCGGCACAGGTACTAGTTGAGTGTTGACAGTTAGTGAGTTTGTATGAAACGCCAGATTACCAGTGAGGACAATGGGCACAGTGACTAGTATGTTCTAACAGAGCATCTAGCATCTAGTCTGCATCATTAGCTTACAGTTGGATTAGATTCAAATTTATTGTCACTGAACAGTACAACGAAATGCAGTAAGCATTTAATCCGAAGTGCAAAGAGGGCAGAAAATGTACAAGTATTCATAAGTATTTAGTATAATATGTACAGTATATCACAGGTGGAATGTGTGGATGTGCAACGAAGGCAAATGCACTGCAAATGGCAAAACTAAATGCGCAATTAATGGAAACAGAGGAGGGCGGAATGTTTACAAGTAATAAGCTTACAGTTGTTCTGGATCTTGACATTCTTTGCCTCATCCTTCCCCAGTCCCACCAGTATAAGCATGGGATGGAGGTCCTGGATGATCTGGCTCTCTTCCAGCAGGTCAAACACAGTCTGGGCTTTCTCCCACCCAGGACACAGGATCACCGCTATGGGCTGTGGGAGACAGCCGTACAATTGGACGGAAGACAATGGAAGAAACACAATGGATCTCCTAACTCGGTGTATTAACTGCAGAGAGTAAAGCCTTACTGGTTTAAAGATGTTTCTCAAAATGACACTTTGCAGTCAAATTTAAGCCAAACCGATGAGTTGGTCATAGAAATAATCTACCCATGCGATAGCATGGGGTAAACTGAATGGGGTACACTGGACATCCTATTATCCGCCTGGTGCCTCGTGCGCTCAGCGTACTCCCGTGCGAGAAGAGACGGCGCTGAAGACTGAGGAGAGCTGCATGTGGGCCAGGAAAGGAGGGATGTAGGTGAGGGGTTTGTCTCCACTGTGTGAGATGACGACTGTGTCACATCCCCGGGCCACTGCCGGCCAGCAGTAACTCTCAGCCACAGACGGGCCCGAATACTTCTTCCTCATCAAGATCTGGGAGGGAATACGGAACATATGCCAGTTTGACATGAAATACTAGCCTTGACATTTTGCAAAGGGGCATTATTGTAGCCTAAACTCCTCAGGGTGAAATTTCCCAGTCATTTAAAACGTTAAAACACTTCAATTCATCCCTCACACTAAACTTACATTGAATTCGGTTACCGTGCTCTTGAAATTACATTCCTCAAATTATCTTTTCACAGTAGTACATAAACATTTGAAGTCATCGGGGTGTTCTTGTCTACAACGACTGGCAATTTGTGCATTCTGAATGCGTTCCATTGCAAGAATATGGATGAGAGCAAACCAACCCTGCGGAAGGTGTCGGTGATGGGTGCGTTGGCCAGGCTGGTGCAGGGGTCCAGGGTGATGGCCGAGTGCACCACAATCCCGTTCCCGCTCGGATCGCTACAAACTGCCTGAGATGACAACGTTTAGTCAAGCACGCACGGTAGAAATTCACATTGCACACACACACAATCCAAACACATTTGGTGAAAGGAGGTTTGGGTTAAATGTCTTAAATTACTTCAGAGGGATCTCCAGTTTGGTTTAGAGGATCAGGGTTCAGAAACTGCAACAGCCGAGCACAGGCGAGCTCTATGTCAGTAATGGGCTGCTTTGTGGAGATACACTGGTGAGTCCCGTCTTCGACTAGGCCACTAGGAGTACAGTGAACAAAGATGAAGATGTGCAATACAGTCATTCACACTGGTGAAAACAGAAAACCTATGGACCACTCTTTATGTGATATACCTTTGTTCAGTGCATGGTTGTTCCTCATGTTCAGCAATGGGACTTTTACTGGTCCAGGATACAGTAGAATGAATACAGGTTAGTGAAACGTTAAGGATTCATTTTCAGAAGCCCTGCTAGAGAAGTTCCACAAATCGATTTGTGAGACCTTGCTCTAATGTTTCCTGGGTTTTATTTGTTTTTGTTCACATGCTTGGTGGTTTTTAAGTTTGAATTGCAACTGGACTGGTAGAGAAAACATCAAGACACACTATGGCCAAAAGTGTGTGGACACCCCTACTAATTATAGAATTCAGGTGTTTCAGCCACACCCATTGCTCACAGGTGCATAAAATCCAGCACACAGCCATGAAATCTCCACGAACATTGGCAGTACAATGGGTCGTACTGAAGAGCTCAGTGACTAAACGTGGCACTGTCATAGGATGCCACCTGTGCCACAAGTGAGTTTGTGAAATTTCTGCCCTACTAGATCTGCCCTGGTCAACTTTACGTGCTATAATTGTGAAGTGGAAGCATCTAGAGCAAAAACAGCCCAGCCACAAAGTGGTAGACCACACAAACTCACAGAGCGGGCCGACGAGTGCAGAAGCACGTGGTGCGTAACAATCACCTATCATCTGTTGCATCACTCACCACACAGTTCCAAACTGCCTCTGGAAACAACATCAGCACAAGAAATGTTGGGAGCTTCACGCAATGGATTTCTCGAGTGGCCTGCACAGAGCCCTGACCTCAACCACACTGAACATCTTTGGAGCGGCAGCGCCAGGCCTTCTCGTCCAACATCAGTGCCTGACCTCACAAATGCTCTTTTGGCTAAATGGGCACAAATTCCCACAAAGACATCAAAATCTGGTGGCAAGCCTTCCCCGAAGAGTGCCCATATTAATGCCCATGGTTTGGGAATGGGATGTCCAACAAGCTCAGGTGTGATGTCAAGTATCCACATACAAGCTCAAATGCTGTGGCTCAGTAACCTCCTGCCCTTAAGGGGGCAACTGAACTTATGTGATATAATGGTACAGGTTATAAACATTTAACTGAGGGATTTCACACGTTATTTACTAGAAACATGAAATATTACATCACTCACTTGTTAAACGTTGTAATTGGGGGAAAAAACTGCACTGGTAAAATAAATAAATTCCTTAGTAACTGGTAGATTTTCAACCGAACTTTATAACATATAAAGTATGTGAGTAGTGGACTGATGGCGGTGGTTGAAAGACTGGCAGCAGTACAACAAAGTTTGTGAGTAGTAGCAGACTGAGTTTAGTGTTCATTACCATCCTGCTGCTTCAGTCTGTGTTTCCATCGGCTGTGCTGCAGTGACCGGTTCTTTCTCCGAAATCCCTGAGAATTGCTCACCAGCACCTCCCACATCTTCATTAATGTCAGTCTAACAATCAAACAATGTACTTACATCAACTTATTTTGGCCCAAGCAAAACAGTCACATTGGCACGTCTAACTTAGAAACATGAGAAGCAGCGTTCTTGTGCCATTACACGTTAAAAGCAAAAAGATCAGCATTCCAGACTGGCAAGAAACTCACGTTGGGAATTACAGTCCTTGGAGTGATGGAAGCAGGATTCAGGAACTTCATAAATCTGTTTAGATCGACAACAAAAATATGATTACATTTCATCACATTTTACAACAGTACAACAAAAGATAAAGACTTAAGCATTTTCACCTGAACAGATTCAGATTTTGTAACAGATCGGACTCTAAAGAGGTGTTGCTGTCTTCTCCTGCATCTTCATCGCTGAAAAAATAATGCTTCCATTAACAGTTTGGCTTTATTATACCACCAAATGAAGAGTATTTCAAAACAGAAACCTCAGTTCTACGGAACAGAATTTCACCTCGCCTCTTCATCGGCATCAATCTCTGAAAATGTCTTTGATTTCAAGTTCTGCCCTGCTTTCTTGTCTCCCTTCAAGGGCTTTCCTCTACTCGCTAGGCTTTTCTGAAAAAAAATAAAAATAAAAAAAATTGTTTTTTACAACAACAGCTGCACCTCCTTGAGGATGATAGCCTGTTATGGGGTGAAATGTATTTCATGTCAATAAATCACCAGATCCCAAGAACTTTAGTGATCTAACAAGGAGTAAACTGGTAGTCACACTACAGTATGTACCAGACTAAGCGCATCATCTGTCAACAGTCCTGCCCGTGGTGGACAGTCAGACAGGGCTGCCGCACTCTAAAAACTTCTTGTCGTAGGTTGTGTAAACTCTATCCTTGCTGTTGGGCAGGGAGTGTTCAGTACATACTGGCAAGGATGGTATTCAGACCCCTTCGCTATCTCCACATTTTGTTACAGACTTCATTCATAATTAAAAGGCTTTTTTTTTTACCACCAATCAACACACAATACCCCATAAGGACAAGGCGAAGCATGTTATTTGCTAAATCATTGAAGGTTCCCATTAGCACGGCATGCTCCATCACTGTGAAATGGAAGGAGTGTGGAACCAACAACACTCTCCTAGTGCTGGCTGCTGGCCGTCCGGCTAAACTAAGAAACCACACAAGGGTCTTGGTCAGGGAGGCGACCAAAAAACGGAACAGCCACCATCAGAGTCGCAGAGATTCTCTGCGGAGATGGTCATATTACCGGGAGGTCGTCCCATCTCCACAGCACTCCAATCAGGGCTTAATGGTGGGGGGGGGGGGTCAGGACGGAAACCACTTGAGTAAAAGGCAGTAAAAAGTCCACCTGAAGGAGTGAGAGCATGAGGGAAAAGATGATTTGGTCCAACGGGACCGAAATCAAACTGAAAGGAATTCCCTACAGTGGGAGCAATCAAGCTACTGTAGGGGGATGCGTCAAAGGACCAGGAGACTTGTTGGGATGGAGGAAAGGATGTACTGAGCAAAACACTGAAAGGTTCTTGAAGAAAACCTGATACCGAGCACATAAGACCTCCGACTGGGGCGAATATTCATTTTTTTAGCACACCAGTACAAAGCATGCAGCTAAGACAACGCTGGAGTGGCTTTGAGACAAGTCTGTGAGTGTCTTTGAGTGGCCCAGGCAAAGCAAAAACTTTAACCCCATTGAACATCAGTGCAGAGACCTGAAGATTCACAAATGCGCCCCATCCAATCGGACAAGGCTTTGAGAGAACACTTCTATTTATTTAGACCAATTCCTACAAATGGGTTTCACCTTTGTCATCGTAGGGTGTTGTGTGTAGATAATGTTTTTGTCATTAATCAATTCTAAATTATGTCTATAAATTTTCTATTTGAGCAGAATTAAGGCAGCTTGGTGAGATGTGCTTGGAGAAAACTATTTTTCAACTATCCTACACATGCTGTGGTGTTGTGACGAGGTAAAGCCACAACCTTGAAATTTACAGGGGAGAAAAATCATAAGAAATTATTTTTTGCAAAAATATGATTAAGAGACCTTTAAGAGACCTTACCAACAATGTAAAACCACTAGCCTACTTATTACAAGCAGATTTATCGGAACTTTGGTAACGAGACAGTCAGATTGTGAGAAAAACTCTATTGGGATAATGGATTTAAAAACATTTGCATGAAAAGCTTTCACCAATTACATGGAAACCTTGGTGAACACTTACCTTTGGCTTCGAAAACACAACAGGTGCCTTTTGCCTGGGAGTTGTCTGGCAATGATCAGTCACTAACAATATTAATGGAGAAAGTTCAATTAAGGAAATCTTACTAAGACCTTCATTTCAGGAAGTAGCATTTTTCAAACACATTTAAGTAGACATAATAAAACATTCTCATTAAAAACAACAATAACTGAATAAGAGTTTACCATTAGTGTCAATAGTAGGGTCCTGCTGACAAGGGAAAAAATCTGAACGAGATGATATGGTGCAACCATCTGTAGCTAGAAAGTTCTGTGTTTCAGAAAATATGTCACAAGCTAAAATAGCAGGGGATCTGTCAACATTTCCATCGGTTTCTTCGGTCTTCTGGCTTTTAAAGAAAGCAAACTTCTTCAAAACAAGTTCGTCATTCACACAGATCTAAAGAGAGAAACGTATTAACATAAAACTTGATGTAAGATAAAATTCACTTAAGCTGTCAAATGAACAAGGTCCAACAAAAATTCTACTTCTGTTGTATGAACCCACCCCTCCAAATTGGAGATGTGCCAGGGGCTGCCAAAATTGGGTACCCCCGATACAACAGGAAATTAGCCACTAACAAATTGGTAAAATATTGTGCAAATTGGTAACACTGTGGGGGAAGCTTTTGTGCAGGATGTAGCATCATTCAGAATAAGGACAATTTTGTGCACAAATGTTAGTGACACGTTTTTGTTCCTAAGCACTACTTCCAAAACGTCTGGCTATGAAGACTTAATAACGCATAATTACAGGGATCTGCAGTTATTCGGGGACATCAACACTGACTTGCAGTCCAATACCTTCACATTTTTGACAGTCAAGTAGAGCTCTATGGAATCGCAATCTGCTTCTGTGTCACACAACACTGCCTCCATCTGGGTAGAAGCTTCAGGCCAGGGGATGAAACAAAGAGCGGTTAGCACCGGTATAAATCAACGAGACTTCCATAGTATGAACCATGCGCCACAGAGAATTTGGCGACCTTGATGGAAACAATGGACAATCTCGCAATAAAACATTAGGTACCGCGTAAAAGGTTGTGCAGATAGCGTGTGGCAGAGCTGTCCCACTGCGTTGAAGGTCTAGGACGAAAAGAGCTCTACAAGGTGAGTAAGTGTAACTAACCAAAAGGAATTATACAATTACAGTTATCACATTTCAAGAACATCAATGCAATTCCCCTGAGCAATGCAGTCCTTACATTAGCTCGGCTTTCTCCAGGCAGTCTCCGGACACCAACAATGTCATGGGTAGGACTCCTGCAAGCCTAAACTTTCTAACCCAGAACGGCAGCTGCAGAAATTTCTCCAAAGGAGCCAGAATCCTTGAAAAGATAGGGCTCCATTAAACTACTTACATTTTATGACAGACATGAAGCAAGTGCAAAACAATGACGATGGCTAAAGACCACCAGGGGCAAAGACTCCAATTGTCATGTGCACTAATTGGCACGATACAGGATTAGGACATACTCCTCATAGCTAACGACGACTCGTTCTCCGTGGTCGACTAGGAAACACATGGCCTTGGTTCCAGTAGTGCCCTTGAATAGGGACTCGATGATGACTCTGCACCAGCTCCTCAAGGCAGACCAGTACACCACACACACCTGGTTGGGACCAACAATGAAATGGATAGATTATGCTCTTGGATTCATTCAGAGGAATACTTTTCTGTTATTACACCGTACAAGCTGATGTAAGGGAGACCTGTAAATGCATGTTGACGTCTCATCTTTACATTTACAGACATAACTTGCAAGTGCAATTATTTCATGTGATGCTCCGTCTTGGGGTATTAAACAAAAAAGTTGCATAAATCTGTACTTGGGCAATGACTACCTGCAGTTAAGTCTGTCTCTTATCAGCAGATCTCGTGGAATAGGGTGGTTTGTATGAAAAACTGTTATTATTTTTCTCCCCATTTTGGTATTTTTAAGCTTTGGCAGTAGAGAAAGTGGGAGAGCTGCGTTAGTTGGCGGAAATAGCACTACGATGGAAATAGTCACGCTATTGCAGTACATGCGCAGCAGCAGCTTGGAGCACTAAGACCACAGTCTAATTCTTAAATGGCATTCAGTATGGAAGCGCAAGAACGGTATCGGGTCCCAAAAAGCACTTATCAGGGAAAGCAGTGCTTTATTAAACAGTTAATACCACATGAGCCAAACACCAAAATTCGAAAATGCTTTCCCAGTTGCTACACTCAAGAGTACAAGTTATTTGAAGCTCAGTCCAATTCGGTTACCAATGAATGCCATTTAAGAATACCAATGAATGGTGGAAAAACGAATATCTACCTTGCGTGGGCAGAGCCCACATCACTGATGTGAATGCACCTTTAGGCTATATTGCCAACGATATCACAGACCATTACCTGTCCCTCCTCAATTGAAGAGGGTTTGACCTTCTGCACATCGAGGTTGACCTCATGATAGAAAAGGTTCATTTTCACTTGCAGATCATCATATTCTTTTTTATTCTCGGTCCCTTCGATACCTTTCACCAACCTTCCCCACAGACAGGATGGGTTCTCCACCTGTCAAGAATGTGGTAAATAGAAATGCCATAACTGGTAAAGCTACATCTTGGTTCAATGTGTAAAAGGTGATTAACTGGCTAGCAGCTTGTATGTACCATACATTGTCAGTCATCAAACTAGCTAGGTGGTAGTGTCAGTCGCAACTAAGGAACTGTCTTCATCTCAGTGATCGACATCCTTAGTTGCACATCGTTACCTAGATGGAGACAGAACATTAACCTACTCGAAGGTACCCGGGCTTGGTAAAAACCAGTGTGGCCCTAGCAATCAACAAACTTGGTATGCCCCCACAATGTACCAGACTAAGCACATCAATGAAGTAGAGTCCATAACTTTTATACACATGCCCTTGTTGACTAGTGTGTTTTTGCCTAACCGGGATTTTTTTGAGCAGGTTCTTGTTTCGTCTTAGCCCATGTAATTAACTAAGGTTGACAAGTGCCAATATATAATGTCCTTAAGGTGACAATTTCTTAGTTGCTAATGAAGGCACAGCAGGTGGATGCAGTCAGTAGTAGTTACAGTAAGTAGCCAGTTTATCTACGCTTACCTTCAAAATACGTATTTCAAGCATTGCTCCAACATTTACCGGCAGTTTGGCTCCCTGCATGATAAGATTGCTCCAATTCAGAACAATTGTTTGATTTATCAAGCATTGCTTGTTAGCTTAGCTAGCGATCTGTATATGCTCAAAACTACATGTATTCAGATATTTAAAAGGTAGCAAGAAAATATATACGTTTGTAGCTAGCTACTGCTCATTGTGTAAATACCTACCTGTGAAGCTACCTACATGGGCAGTACGACGAATTAGCGTCGCTTAGTGATTGGAATATTGAAACGCGAGCTCCCGACATACGGTACAGTTTTGAAAGCTACTGATTCGACATAAATGTCGGGGCTCATTTCAAAGTGACAGTAGCACGTGAATACTTATATACTACATTCGAAGTTTCGTTTGATCTGTCCCAAAGTTCGTAGCAAAATGCAGGCAAGTTCTCCGATGGCAATGTGCTTTCAAACACGAACCTCAACTAAACATTTACGTAGAACGATTTACAGTGGACATTTTTAACGTTAACGAGCAAGCTTAAACTTGCTCGTTAACGTGGCGCACACGGTAATGTCGTGGACATGAATAGTAACAGGTGGCACCAGACACCATACCTATCTATTGCGCCACGAAGTCTTATGAAAAATTTCAGGAAAATACAGTACGTGTATAAAATCATTAAACGTATGTGATACTTCCGACCAATAGGTGTGAATTCTCTGCACGTTGTTTAAAGGTGACGTCACACATTAAACGTCTATAACCAGCCAGCGAATAGTTTACCAGTTAAAAGGAAACGGTTTACCAGCTTACCAGTTGAAATTTACAATGCTAAAATATAAATGTTTATAAAATACATTAGGCCTTCATCACTTCATGAATATTATATATACACAAATGGCATTCGCTAGCACGAGCTAGCTGGTAAAAAAAAATGCAATTAAAAGGTGTTTGACATTAATGTACTTCAATTTTTTCCTTTGGCAGTCGAATAAATTAAGGACGGCATTCACACGTATCGAGCTTTCACTATGAGTAGTAACTTACAATGTAGTATTTTCGGTTACATTAGTTCAGTACTACATTTCAAACCTGTTTGAATTGATTAGAGGGAGCCCGAGCGTCCAGTTGGAGGAATGCAATGTACTCAGGGTTGCAAGATTTCGATGACTCTGACCGGGCGATTACCCGGGGACTCCACAAAAATCCTGCGCAAACGCAACTTTTACTATACAACTCTATATGAAGATAGACCCGCCCAAGACCATTTCCCCCAGTCATTAAAAATAGCCCAATTTGCGAGAAACTCTCCCATTTGACAACGCTGGTAAGGACGTCTGACTGACAAAACTCGATTGAAAATGCTAATTAACTTTGTAATTACTTTATCTAAGTGGGTTTGGGTTTTTGGTGACAAAACTCAATTTAATATAGCGTTATATTGTTAGTGTGTGCATAATGCCTGTCAAAAAATGCAGTCTTTATTATCTCATTTCCATTGTCTGTCCATTTTAAAACTGACACCTTGGAAAAGCTAATGTAAACGCTGACAAGAAAATTTCATCAAAACGAAAATGAAATCTGAAAATTGCGTTTTCATGCTGTTTGTGGTCTAAGACTGTCAAAACCAATGATGTTTAATATTAATCCACGGGGGCGCTATAACTCCATTGTTGGAAGGTAAATCTTATTCTATTACAATTTCGTGCGTTTACACTCCATTCCACTAATGGCCGATGTTGCGCTGTTTACTCGTATCAGTCATTAAGACCAAAAAGGAAGACAATAATTCGGATTTCGAAAATAAACCGACAGGCGATTGTAGTAGTACAGGCTTTGGTAGAATCACATTTTGAAGAAAGTTCCGATTAGATATATCTTTTTGAAATGGAGATAAAACCTCCTGTTCTTGTGAATGCAGTCCCCCCGTATGGACATGTTATTGCCAACGAGAAGTGGAGAGATTCAGTTCTTGTGCAAAGTTTGAAAGGTAACAACAGTACTGTACTACTATAACGTTACGTTTCGCCAGATGCCACACAGATGAAGCCTGGACTAAAGGCAATTAGTTAGCTAGCTACTTAACTGTACACTGAACTCAAAGTATTTTTACAGTAGCCTATTGTTTTGGGCTCTAATAACTACTGCACTTTGTATTTGCAGGGTCAAAGTGCAGCCTTTCAGATATAATTTGAGGGTATTTTCATCTGTATATATCGTTGAACTGCATATACATGTAAACACGTTTTGTACATTATGTAGTCCCCTCACTTTAGGGTACCAAAATTATTTGGACAATTGGCACAATGTTTGTTTGCATTGTTAGTGTATGCACAAGAGAGCTGTTCATATCAAGTCTTGCTTCTAGGCTTTACATTTGAAATGTTGCTGGTGTCTGAGAACATGAGGATCAAAGTACACTCAGGGCAAGTAAAGCCGGCCGCCATGAGGCAGATATGAAAATAATTTGATTAGAGACAGCCGAAACATTCAGTATATTAAAAATCAACTGTTTGGTACATTAACAAGACTAGTGAAATGACTGGTGAGCTCAGCAATAGCAAACAACCTGGTAGACCAATGAAGAACACTAATGGATGACCAAAGAATACTTTCAATGTCATGTGCCCTAATGTAACATAAAAACACTTTGTCAGGGACATCCAATCTTGTAAAAGTTCAGAACCTTTTTAGTTGAAAACACTATCCACTGTAAAAATAATTTGTTTTATAATTGACATATCTTATGGTCTTGGCTACATCATCCTAAACATTACCATGGATGCACACATTTTGGAAAAAAAATTGTTAACCAGGAGGCAAGAATTCTGGGATATGAACCCTGTAATCAAACTAGTCATACTACCAAAGGTCACACCTATATAATTTGACAGATTCTTAGTCACAAGAGAGCAAAATAACTACGTAAAATGTAATATTTCTTACAATTAATTCTTACTATGGTTCCCTGTTTTAAATGCTGCGTGTATTTTTATATAAGCACTAAATGGGTTCTGAAAGCCTTCATTGCCCATCTCTAGATGCAGCTGTACTTTCCTATTTTCTTAGAAAATACTCCACTAAAATAAAAACATTTCAGTCTATGAAGTTCTTACCATGCGTATTCCACTATTTTGTCCTGATCAGAACTTCTGTCATTGAGGCAGGTGTCATGACATTCGACACCCACCTGTTGATCAATAAAGGAATGTTTGAATGGGTCAAGATAGCAGTGCAGTCAGAACTTAATGGAGCAAACTTATTTTATTAACTTAGAATTTCATGATTTAAAAAAAAAATACTGGATGCATTTAGATTGTATTGCCAGTAATTCCAGGTTGTTGAACATTATCCTATTACAGTTTAATCTACCAACGCAGCATCATCTCTTGGATGCCAATAGTAGCTAGTTCAACATGGTAATCAAACAAAGCAATCTAATCTACCACTGGGCAGCCATTGTTAACACAGGTGTATTGCGTCCCTTAATGTCAGTTAATTAGCAGAAGACATGATTAGCAGAGTAGCTCATAATACTAATACTTGTCATGTCTATTCCAGTTTGGTGCATTATGAACATGGTTTTGTTGATTCTAGGTACTGGAAATGTGAAAACAATCTTTGAAGAAGAACTTGGCATGGTGGACTTTCATCTGTCCAACAAGAGCTGCATCTTGTATGTCTCTGAAACTGACATTGTGGCTGGAAACAACTACAAAAGAAAACTTGTTCGGTTTAGAAATGTAAGTCTACTTTTGGTGATTGGCAATACACCATTAGTTCACACAGGAACTACGCTAACATAGCTACAATATGAAAGGGTGTTTTTCTGTTCTGTTTCAGACAAGTATACAAGTCTGTTTGTGAAATAAGCATTTCGGTATACCCCCAAATCTTCCTGGACACCCTTGAAGTAGATCAATTAGGGTTGAGCTCCTTTCAGTCAAAAGTAGTTGCCTAGTGGTTAGTTTGACTGAAATGACCATTTCAGTCAAACTAACCACTAGGCAACTATAAAAGATTTTGTAATCTGCAATTGGCAATACTTCAATTCTTCATTTGACCATGGAGGTGTCTTCTAAAGGTCTGTTTCCAAATGAAAGGGGTTCATTTATATAAAGAAATGTTTCAGAAAAATCAAATGTTTCCGAATGCATGAATCAAATCAGCAATTCGTACCTCACCATCTTGTCTATTTCATACTTTACAGTTGGGTGTTGCATGTAATAATGAACCTGTTTCAATCAATTAAAAAAAGGTTTGAAAGAGACAAGATGGCAGTGATGAGAATGGAGGGATTATCTCCAAAAAGTTATTTAAAACCTATGTATAGTATAATTATGTATACTTTTTGCTTAAGAAAATGTCCATAATACACTCACCAGTCACTTAATTAGGTATACCTATCTACTATTGCAGGGGTATTCAAATCTTACCCTACGAGGGCTGGAGCCTGCTGGTTTTCTGTTCTACCTCATCATTAACTGGACCCACCTGGTGTCTTAAGTCTGAATAAGTCCCTGATTAGAGGGTTGCAATGATAAAATGGAGTGGAACTGGCTTCAAGGGCCAGATTAGAATAGCCCTGTACTATTGGGTAGGACACTTTTGCCTCCATCCACTTCAAGGTTCAGCGCGTTGTGCATCCAGAGAAGCCCTTCTGCCCACCACTGTTGTAAAGAAAGGTCACAAATAGTCAAATAACCCTTTCTGTCAGCTAAACAAATCTGTCCATTCTCTTCTGACCTCTGTAATTAACAAGGTTTTTTCACCCACAGAACTGACGTTTACTTGATGATTTTTGTTTGTCATAAATCTTTCTGTAAACTCAAACTGTAGTGTGTGAAATTTCCAGGAGGTCACCTGTTTCAGACAAGCTGGAACTGCCACATCTGGCACTAACAATCAGTCAGTCATTTCCCCATTCTAAGAAGAACATCTAAACCTGAACCAGGTCTGCATGCTTTAAATAATGAGTTGCAGCCACGTGATTTGCTGTTTGTCTATTTTCACTAACAAGCAGGTGTTCCTTTAAATTGGCAGGTGAGTGTATATCTGCAGTAATTGTGGAATGAAAGTGTTACTTGTCTTGTTGCCCTACCCTTCCCTTTAATCAAATTATATTGTACATTATTATATAATAATATGTATTATACTTTTTGTTTACTGTATTGTCAATATAGTTGTATATACTGATAATGTATATATTCTGTATATAGATTTTTATTTATTTAATATTAATATTTTCTTATTTTACTGTATTCTTTTTCATGCACTTTGAGATTATTCTTCTATTATAAAAGAGATTTACAAATGCTAAAATTATTTTTTTATTGTCTCCCTCTGTCCGTTGCAGGCCAATAGCAGCCTTCAGGGCATCGTTGTAGTGGAAAAGACCCGGCTCAGTGAACAGTACTTTCCTGCAATGCAAAAGTTTGTGGTGTTTGAGCTGGGCTTGACACTGCTACCTGTCGCCAGCCAGCTAGAAGCGTCCCAGCTACTCACACAAATAGTAAGGATTGCCTCCACACATGACAGGAAACAAATGAAGAGTTTGGGTTACCATTGTTAAAAAGATTATGCTGATTCCACAAATGTGTTCGTTGCATTAAACCCCAACTGACAAAGCCAGATTCAATAATTTAATCTACCAGTCAGCTTTGTGTCACATCAGATTTATGGAACCTAAGAATGGAACTTCATTGGAAATGTATGGTGGGAGAGGAAAAAAAACACCTTTGATTTTAATTGGCTGATCCCTCAGTCCATCACCATCTACCATATAACCATTACAACCTACCCCGTCTATTGTCAACTTCAAAGCGTAGGCGGCACCAGAGTTTTAAAAATCTGAAAGTATGCATCTTCGAAACATATAAATGTCATGTGCCTCCACTAAGAATCAGTTGGTCTTCCCAATAAGAATATAGTCAATGTAACAGAGCATGTGAAAAAAGTGAAATAAAGAGCATTTGAATAAGTGAAAAAAATCCAAACTATTACAACTGTCACAGGGTGGCTTGCTCTCCCGTGTAGATTTAGAGCCACGCCATAATCATGTGATTTCACTAAGAATTCAATCATTGAGATTCCAAATGAGTTGAACATTCCCCCTGTACGCAGGATCCGTGCACAAGTAGTTTACACTTTGGACAATGACAAGTCGTGTTCTGTCCTCTGCAGGTGCATGGAGAGAGTAAAGACAACCCGTTCTGCAGAAAGAGTGTGTCTCGGCTGCTGGACCCCCTGGTCGTATCCCTGGTTCAGCAGATCCCTGGGGTTGGAAAGGTCAAAGCCATGGCCCTGCTTCAGCACTTTTCCAGTATTCACCAGCTGTGCAGTGCAGAGACCCATGAACTGGAGCCCATAGTGGGCCAGGCCACTGCTCAGTCCATACGCAACTTCTTCCACAACCCGTTAGTTTGACTCTGACTATGCAGCTCATGGACAAATCACTACTTGTTTTTGTGGTGAGGTTTGTGAGGAGGGATTGCGATATAACGTGCTATTGGTCACACTAAGAGTGCACGTTGTCATGGGTGCAGTGAAATACTTGGGTAACCCGTCCTAAATAATGTAGCCTACTAAATAAAGTAGGATCTAACATAAAACATGAGGCGGTCAAGTAATGAGCCTGACACTGCACTGAATCTGGGACTGGCCAGTAGATGGTGTAGACGATCCCATTTCCTAATCAAGGACATACCCATCGAAATGACTATTTTACTTGAACTGATAGTGGGTTCAAATGGAAATAGTTTAACCTTTATCCAACCCATGTCAGAGCCTACAGGGGAACCTTCTTGGAGCTCAAACAGAAAGCGCATATCCCCTGGCTTAGTTCAGTCCAATCCATTTGCACTAAAGCATTCAGCCTCAATGAAGGAGCACTTTCTTGGCAGACTGGAAGGCCTTCTTTCTCAAACACAGTGAGGACTGCCTTTTATACCAGTCAGACCATGTGATCTGGGCTCGTTACATGGAGACCTCCCTGAGCAATAACTTCCCTCCGTGTCACTCCATTCCATCCCCTCCCAATCCAACTCAGCCCAACAGGAAGTAACATTGGCAAGCTGTCCAAAGCATGAATTGACTGAATGAATTGGCTCCTACCTCAACTCAACTGTTGTAAAAAATAATTATTATTATTTAACCTACTGTTTCTTTTTTTGACCGGAATGCAAATATGGACACTGCATTTTCACTTGTGCAATTTTATTTGGGGTTACTTAATTTGGACCGAACAGTCTTTGTTCACTCGTGTGTTTTTAACTATTTATTTTGTTGAACTTCATCTGAACTTTTGACCCAGTGTGATGCTGTGATGTGATGCTGTGAACTTTTGCACTTGACCATAAAATACTACCCTGCGAACAGTTAAAAGGCAGTCGGTTCAAGTCTTCTCTATCTTTCCCTTCCTCTCCCCTCTGTCCACCTTCCCTCAGTCACCCAGAGTGGCTCCAGTGATGTATTGGTTTTCTGCTCGGCTTCCTCCTTTAAGCGCTGCAGCACACTGCTGGCAGTGTTGGTCTTTCCTCCCTCCATGCACACAAAGCAGCTGGTCGTTTTATTGGCCTTCTAACAGGATCAGCTGAATCCAGGCCCTTTATTGTGCAGTCCATGGTGTTGGCGAGAGAGGCAGAGAAAAGGCCCGGTACGACGGCACAACTTGACTTCCTAAATTCCACTAGGATCCTTTAGAGAGGAAGGGAAGCATGAAGAAGGCCCTCTTAGGGATGCATGCGCTGGTGGAGCAGAGGAGCAAGCCCTCCTCTCTTTTGGTTTCCTCTCCCGAAACAGTTCAAATGTGGTCTCTCATCGGGAGGCTGTTCAGAGTGACATCAATATAACATGAGGTCTAATTTTAGACGCAAAAGGAAGCAGGGGCAGTGTTGCGTGAATGGGAGTGTACCTAATCTGATATGAAATGCACACTAAGGAAACATATGCCAAATGAAATACTGTATGTTAAGTAAATTATTCAGAACTTATTTGGTCACGCCTAATATTTTGTGTATTTATAATCATTGATTTATTTTATATAACACTGGTTGACTTTTTAAACATTTATCACTTGTTTTGGTGACATTTGTTTGAAGTGCAGTAAATTTGTTTGAGAATGGAAACTCTAGTCTATTAAAATACAGTATTTATGAAAGTATGTATTTGTTTAGTTTGCACAAAACAAATATCTGAATATTTCACTAAATCTTAGCTTATCCCACAAACAAATCCTAAATTATCCCAGATAGTCTAATTGGCACCTTAGAAGTAGTTAGAAATAATTAAATTTCAAGCAGGTGATTCTTGTTTCAGAATTTTACTGTCCTGTGGTGAGTTGCAGGTGCCTGCAATAAGAAAATCACTCATTCAGCCAGTTTGAATTAAGAAAATAACTAATTCTTCTGTTGTGTCACTGTTTGTACAATGAGCATGGAGAAAAAGAAACAAAACCAGAGAATGATTAGAGGTCTGATGCAATATCATAGCCAAGCATAGATAGTCTAAAGGCTGCAAGTTCATCTCCAGGGACCTTCATATTTCTGTTTCCGCCACATGCAATGTTATCGAGAAGTGTAGCCAACCTCCGTGAACGTGGTTGCAGGAGAACTTGAGGGAAGATTGCAGCGAAGGATTATTTGAATGTTGGAGAAAGCACCTCAGTCAACTTCCATACAGGTTCAGGCTGACCTTCAGACAAGTATAATAGTTTCAATTTTCACCATCCATTGCCAACTTGGTGAAAGGGGATGTGGTATGGTAAGAGACCTGCTGAGAGAGAGAGATGTATGAAAGCCTGACTGCAAGTTGTCAAAACACACCTGAACATGCCATAATCCTTCTGGGACAATTTCCTGTGGACAGATGTGACCAAATTAGATCTTTTTGGTAAAGCACACCATCTCTGTTTACAGAAAACAAATGAAAGCCTTGAAAGATACCTTCCCCAAAGTCAAACATGGAGGAGGTTGAGTGATATTTTGAGGTTTCTTTGCTGACTCTGGCACTGGGTGACTTGAACATGCGCATGGCATCAGAAAATCAGGACAATTCCAAGGCATTTCAGTGTACAATGGAGAACAATGATCTCAAACACTAAAAGTCTCAGTGGTTCATGACAAACTTATGGACCCTTCTGAAGTGGATCCAAAACCAACTGCAAACCTGTGGAGTGATCTGAAAAAAAAACAGTTGGGAGGCACCCTTCCAATCTGTATGACTGTACATGTAACCCTAAGCGATGTGCAAATGTATTACAGATAAACGGCTTAGAAGTCATTCACAGTTGGCTACAAAAGTTGCTTCCACCAATTACCAACTCACCAATTAACAAGACATCTTAGATTTTTTTAAATTATTATCTGAAAGCAAATGTACATACTGTTTTCTGTAAGTTAGGACAGAGTAGGTCCTTAACATTGGTACAGGAAAACATTTCCATTTGAGGCTTCATATGAAGGCAGCACAAATATGTATACTGCACGGCGTGTAGACTTCCACTAACCACAAGTTGTGTTCAAGATGGGAGGCAAATAGCTGAGAGTACACCAAACTGATGCATGCAAACCTCACCAAATAAGCAAGCAAGTCTGCCATGCTCGGTTTTGAAACCAAAAATGGGGTAAAATTGTGGACGTAACTTCCAAGTCTGAGGTCATCTCTGAGGTAAGTTCCGTGATTGTACAAAAAGTCCAGCGACGCTCAAGTAGTTGATGGCACGAGAGTTGGGGTAGTTAGCATTCTACCCTGGACAGCGGCAGATTGTTGCGCATGCGCACCCTATTCATTGTGCATCAATACTGTGTGTGAGTTCGAGAGGGATTCGAGAAAGCCTTTGATATGGTTGCAGACATGGATGGAGAAAATCGGAAAAGAAGTATCTGCTCACGGCAAGAGCCGCTGGCTGCACTAAAGATCGTGAAAGATGGGAACAACAAGCGTGACGAAATCCCTGATAGAGTGACTCTCAAAAAAGAAATAGGACTTTTAAGCGCCTGTACAATAATAATTGGTAAGGTTGGTAAAAGTATTGCATTTAAGAATCTGTTTCTAAACTGGCGGTGTTTGTTCATTGCTTTTTTCTAATGCGCGTCTTACCCTGTAACTTTTATGTAAGTTTGCTGTTTAGAACTTTTGCCCTTGCTGAATAGAAACAATTGATGTTGTAATGGTGGATCATTAAAGGCTTGATGTTGTTTTATTATTTTCTGAAGTTAAAATAGGCCCATCTGTATCTGCAAACCAGGTCCTATTAGAGACATTGTGCGATTGCATGACAAGGATGTGCATTAAATGTCTACCTCTATGCTTACGTGGCCAAAATATATTAAGTCAAGTAGCACATTGGCTGTCAAGCAGAAGCCAATTGTCTGCTGAAGCAGAAGAAATGCCAGGGACCGTTTAATTAATTTATCCCTCTTGATGAAGGGTGCAAAAGAAGATATAGGCCCACATTTCACCTACGGTAGGATAGATGTCACCACTATACCGTCTGTTCATCATGGGTTATACGTTTAGGTGGTTTGTAAGACTGCTGATAAATATATTGAAGCTTTCCACATGCTCTGTTACAGTATGTTCCAAGACAAAAAATTACAGTGAATGTTCCTATATGTATAAATGCAGTAGTGCCCTGAGGTATTATTTTGCTATATTGTATTTGCTCAAGCTTTCTGCATATAATTGTAGTATACTGAATTTTGTATTTACGGCAGTTTTTTAAAATACATTTCTTGTGTGTCCTATAGTAATTACAATCGTTTTTTTTTGTTCCATAATCTTTTGTTTTATTTTCTTTTGTTATCTTGTTTGCGCTTCCTCTGCGAGTTAACATATTGGACAATTACTTTAAGAGCTAATTGTCTACAACATTTTAGTTGGTAGGACTGGCTTCTAACAACTGTGTAGGCACAGAGTTTTGCTTAGACTTTAATTTCTGTAAGAAATTGCCTATTGTTGACTTACATTGTCTAGGGTAATAGAAATCAAATCATGGTATGGTGGTAGTGCTTATATATATTAAATATTTGCATATGAATCTAGTGTGTGTTATAGTATTATACAGTAAACGACAAAACTACATAGTATAATTACAAAGAATTAGCCATTTCTATTGACAGAGATGTTTTTTTCTATGACATTGACAAATAGCCAGCCCTGACCTGCTCTTGGATTGTCATTAGTTACATTATTGCTACTTTATTGCTGTGTTTCTTTTTAGCAAGACCACTCCTGGACTAAAACCTCTAAAACAAGAGAAAAAAGTGAAAGGTCCATTTGACTCAGGCTCCTGCCTCCTGGAAGGTCTGTTCCACATCCACCACAGAATGCTGATGCTCTGTTGTGTGTGTGTGGAAGAGTGACAGAGTACAGACCACCAACTGTGATTGGACAAGTTGAGCAATCCAGACCAGGAAGTCGGTGCTGGCATTTACCCTGTTGTTTCACTAAAGATACTGTACAGTTGGCTCCCAGTCTTAGCACTACTTACATTGGCACAACCCAAAATAAAAGCTGGCGTGGGGGACAGTATAGAAATCATGCAGACTATGAGTGGAATTAAATTCTCTCATGTGGTTCAGTTTGACAGTTAAGGCTAAATAATTTATGTCCAGTTATGTAATCGAGGTCTGTACCGCTTGACAGCCTACTCCTATGTTACCCTGAGTGCTCTACCCTGGAGGATTTTAGAAGTGTAATATTATTTTCAGGAGTATTTTCATTGCTTTGAAAAAGTGCTTAATAGTAATACCTTTTTCCCTCTCCACAGGAAACATAATTGGTTCTGGAATCTTCATCTCACCTAAGGGGGTACTAGAGCACTCGGGTTCTGTGGGTCTAGCATTGATCGTGTGGGTACTAGGGGGATGCATAGCTGCCCTGGGTTCACTCTGTTATGCTGAGCTGGGGGTCACCATACCCAAGTCGGGGGGGGACTATTCCTATGTCACAGAAATATTTGGAGGCCTGGTTGGGTAGGTACCTCTGTATTCTAGACATACAATTTTACATAAGGTCCCAATTGAGAAGATTTTGATTGATGTAAAGTATGTGTACTTAGAAATCCTGATGGTGTTTTTCTCCAAGATAATAAAACATTTTATTTTAAAGTCACAAACCCGTAGAAAGGTTTAAAAAATAATGCAGATTGGACTATTTCTCTCTCCCTGCCCAGGTTTCTTCTGCTATGGAGTGCGGTGCTGATCATGTACCCCACCACCCTGGCCGTCATCGCCCTCACCTTCTCCAACTATGTGCTGCAACCTGTCTTCCCCGACTGTCTCCCTCCCTACATGGCCACACGTCTGCTGTCAACAGTCTGTCTGTGTGAGTACCCTGTGGTTTGTGTGTGTGTGTGTGTGCACGTGTGTGTGTGATCCACAACTATGTGTAAGTGTGGGGAGCTGAAGTCCCCAAAATGATCCGGAAACCTAAATTATGATTGTCAAGTCCCCACTAGGGATAATGCGATTACCAACTTAGTGGTTAGGTTTAGGGAAAATGTACAATTGAGTATAGTGTTAGATTTGGGATTATTGTGCTGGAGTCTATTGTAGCTGTCTAAACTGCTGACTTGGCACCACAGGTCCCCTGGCATAGTCCCAGCTTGAGAGAATTAGAGACCTGGCTCGGCCGACTGTCCGTGCACTTCATCCCTTTCTAATTCTATGTACCTGTCTCTCTAGCTTCTCCTTCGTAATGTCTTGTAAATAAAAATTATTTTACAAAAGACCACCCCCCCCAATATATACACTACTGTTCAAAAGTTTGGGGTCAGTTAGAAATTTCCTAGTTTTCAAAAGAAAAGCAAATCTGTTGTCCATTAAAATAACAACATATTGATACAGTGTAGACATGGTTAATGTGGTAAATGACTATTGTAGCTGGAAACTGATGAATTTAAATGAAATGTCTACACAGGCGTACAGAGGCCCATTATCAGCAACCATCAACCCTGTGTTACAATGGCACGTTGTGTTGGCTAATCCAAGTGTATAATTTTAAAAGGCTATGGGATCATTAGAGAACCCTTTTGCAATTTTTCCAAACTAGTTCTTACCAGAATAGAAAGAGGAGTGGGAGGCCCCAGTGCACAACTGAGCAAGAGAACAAATACATTAGAGTGTCTAGTCTGAGAAATAGACACCTCACAGGTCCTCAACTGGCAGCTTCATTTAAATAGTACCCACAAAAGATGTTCAGATCACAAAGAAGAACATTCGTTGGACACAGACCAAATGAAAAGATGCTGGTGGAGTACTTGACACCATCTGTCAAGCATGGCAGAGGCAATGTGATAGGTGTGGTTTGGTGGTGGTGAAGTGGGAGATTTGTACAGGGTAAAAGGGATCTTGAAGAAAGAAGGCCATCACTCCATTTTGCAATGCCATGCCATACCCTGTGGACGGTGCTTGTTTGGAGCCAATTTCCTCCTACAACAGGACAATGACCCAAAGCACAGCTCCAAACTATGCAATAACCATTTAGGGAAGAAGCAGTCAGCTGGCATTCTGTCTGTAATGGAGTGGCCAGCACAGTCACCGGATCTCAACCCTATTGAGCCGTTGTGGGAGCAGCTTGACCATATGGAACATTAGAAATGCCCATCAAGCCAATTCAACTTGAACAAGGTGCTTTAGGAAGTATCAGGTGAAATCTCTTCAGATTACCAATTGACAACTAGAATGCCAAAGGACTGCAAGGCTGTAATTGCTGCAAATGGAGGATTCTTTGACAAAAGCGAAGTTTGAAGGACACAGTTATTATTTCAATTAAAAATAATTATTTCTAACCTTGGCAATAACTATATTTCCTATTCATTTTGCTATATTTCCTATTCAACCTCATTTCATGTATGTTTTCATGGAAAACAAGGACATGTCTAAGTGACCCCAAACATGAATGATAGTGCAAATTTTAGATATACAGAGAGATAAAAAAAACAAATTTAACGTACTTATAGGTTCACACATTACTGGTTACGTGTAGTTAGGCATTAGCTAACTTAGGCAAAAAAGTTATTGAGGTTAGGGTAAGGGTTTGTCAGGGCAATGATTTCTGGATTGTCTCCGGTCCCCAAAGGATAGAAAGGCAAATGTATGTGCTTGTCTGTGTATACATGTTCTATGTTTTATGGGTATTTTATTTAGTGCAACAGAGTAAAACATTTCTTGTGTAACTTTTGCTTTTAAGCCTTTTAAAACATTCAGTTTCAGACAGTAATGACAGGGAAGTTATAAGAATACATGTTGTCAAAAAATAAATGCATGAAGAAACCGGATGAAATAGTGAGTAGTAAAGTTAGAAAGAAAAAGAACAGAATAAAATCATCCCATTGGACAAATGTGGAATGGAATGATTGTCATACATACAACGTCTTCCATATATACAGCGCCCTTCACCTTTGCTAAAAATGAGCAGAAGGCTGGTTATTAGCTTGACCTTACACTCAAAATACGAAAGATGTCTACCCTTTAATTTAGTTCAAATTAGTCAAAAAACAACTCATTCTTAAACAAGAAATAAAATGTTTTCTCGTAAACATGTTTGTCATGACCCCAAGAATTTCTTATGAACCAAATCTAATAGAAGTACTTTCCATACATTACATTATGGAATTTGATATGTTGAAACATTGATATGTTTTCTCAGGTTTCATCTGAGTCATTAGAAACTTGTAAGTGGTCTTGCGTGACTTCCTGTTTCACTGGAGCATAAGTATGAGGTACCATAGTGTACATGCCAAACTTCATAATTCATCTTTCAACATGGGGATGGTTAAAGAACACCCATGAAATGAGACAAAGATTGTGACAAAAATATAGTTTTTACCACAGCAAACACCAGAGGTGGGTTTGTAGTAAGAATACCGAAAAAAAACTCACTGAAGTACAGCGGTGGATCTGTGATGTTGTGGGGCTGCTTTGCTTCCAAAGGCCCTGGGAACCGTGTGAGGATACATGGCGTCATGGACTCTGTCAAATACCAGGAGATTTTAGAGTAAAAGGGCCATTGACTCTGGAGAGATTCTGCATGGGTAAATGGTCTCTGGTGCTTGCTATGTGTTCTCCCATCTCATCAAACATTATAGGAACTTCTTCGGTGCTGTTATCATGGCAAGGGGATTATGCACAAAGCATTAAATACAGGGAGCCAATTATCATGATTTGAAAAAAATATAGCGTTTTTGATTAAGGATGATTTTTGTTTTATCTCAGTCAAGGGTTTCATTTTTTTCATTTTAAGTATAAGCTGATACACAACAATGGCATTTTGTCACGGTCTTTTCGTACTTATCAATTATCGTGGAGGGCACTGTGTGTACATTTCTGTACACACAGTGCCCAAAATGTTTTACAACCACGCTAACCGTAACTCTAAAAAAACAGATCTTAATGACATCGTGGCAACAGGTTTTGTGAACCTGAACGAAACATGGACTTCATTTCAATGTTAATTACAGAGTCTACCATTGGCTGATGTTAAGAGACTATTCGGTTGCCTGGGATTTTTTTACTGGGTTGCAACCCAAACTCTTTTGCCAAAGTGGACATAATAGATTTACATGCACTATTCCTTTGAGGACCTGCAATGTACCCTGCTGAAACCCATCAAGTAGAGAAAACGTGAACAAATGTACCTTGAGTGAGTCATGGAACAGCCAACAAGTCAACAGCGCTGTGGCTCGTAGCTGTGTGATCGCTGCTTTTAGGGGACATTATTCACACTTGTATTGGAAGCCGACTGTCTGAAGAAAACGTGAGCTCAGCGTCTTCAGGGACCCGCCTGCATGTCTTCTCTGGGTTTTGTTCTGTTTCATCGGAAGCGGTTTGTTTTGGGGGCATTGACAGCTCCTCTTTGTGTTTGAGAGCAAGGCCACCATGAGAGAGAGAGGCAAGCCAATGACAGTGATGGACGAGCTGAAACAATCGTGCCCACCCCTTTGACTTACCGTTTCCCACATTCCGGCCTCCATGGCGACTGCCAGGACGCTGCCGCCCCACCAACACCATGTGCCCAGACGTGAGCCCGGAGTGGAAGAGAACATGCCTCATTACACCCCACAGCTTGGCCGATGTCCCTAATGCCACATTACAACTGGGCAAGAGATCCACTATGTGAGGGCAAACGTCTGACAAATAATTGTACACAATAACCTGGTAAAGCTACCATATTCTGTAACCTGGGTTTAAACAGTATTTTGTTGTTTCGCTGAAATGCATGCCTAAAAGCAGGGGTTCCCGAAATTGTTTCACATAGGCGCCCCTTCCCTGACGGTGATATGACCTTGAAACATTAGTTGATCTGGACAATTCTAACAAGATCTAAATAGCCCTCTAAGGTCTGTACGAACTGACAAGTTGAACACTAATGATGCACTACCCGGTTTCAAAATGATACCTTGTTCATTCTACTTTTACATTGCTGTCAACTTTGGCGTGCTCCCCATTCGGGTAGCTAAGTAAACGTGTGCGTGTGTGCATGTGTGCATGGATGTGTCTTCAGTGTTCCTGACCTGGGTGAACTGCTCCAGTGTGCGTCTGGCCACCAGGATCCAGGATGTTTTCACGGTTGGAAAGCTGGCTGCCCTGGGTCTCATCATAGTGGTTGGCCTAGTGCAGATCTGCAAGGGTGAGAGATCCACAGGCTTTGAATGGTTTTGATTTTAGGTCGTGTTCATTAGTACAGTGGTTCCCAACTACGGTCCTCAAGTACCCCCAACAGTACACATTTTCATTGTAGCCCCAGCCAAGCACAGCTGATTCAACTTGTCAACTAATTATCAGGCTCTCATTGAGTTGAATTGGGTGTGCTTGTCCAGGGCTACAACAGAAATGTGTGCTGTTGGAGGTACTTGAGGACCGGAGTGGGGAACCACTGCATAAGTGCACACTGTAACGAGACATTTTGCAACTGAAAACTAAAACAAGGGTCATTTATACAGGAAGTTCAAATAGTAACTCCCCGTTATTGACTGCTTTCTGTTGTTCTTTGTGCCTGCTCAGCACAATCCACTTACCAAAGGTCAACAGCTCCTTCAACATATTTATCACAAATGTGTATAGTTTATACAGGTAAAATGGAACCTGTGACCGTGATGTTTGTTGATGATCAGAGGCTAGTTGCGGTTTTCAATAAACATCTGCCTAGACAGTGAAAGTGAGTTTATATCTCCAGGCAACTACGAGGGCCTGACGCCTCAGGTGGCCTTTGAGTTCAGCAGAACACCGTCGGTTGGACAGGTTGCTCTGGCTTTCCTCCAGGCCTCTTTCGCCTTCAGTGGATGGAACTTCCTGAACTACGTCACCGAGGAAGTAGTTGAACCGCGACGGTGAGGTTCTGGTTAATCAAACGTGCCCTCTTTTGCATTCTATTCTGTTTGCATTTATCCATGCACTGCTGTGTCTATATCCAATCAGGCTTTGAATGCATGAAAGCAATCATTGTGGAGTAATGAACAGTTGAATGTTGTGTTCTTGTGTAGTATATTTATGAAAATATTGACAAGAAAATAATTAATGGCACAGTGAAATGTCTGTGAATTTCTGTATGCATTCTATAATGCGTTAGTTTTGGTTATGCACTATAGGAAGTACATTGTATATAAGCTGCCTTGATTCCCTAACAATGCATGAGTTATGAGACTATTGCATGCTTTGTGTGCCATGTGAATGACTTCATTCGTGGTTTGTGTACCGCGTCAATGACCTTGTACGTAGATTGGGTGTCATGTGGATTACCTCATCAGTAGTTTGTGTACGGTGTGGATGACGTCATTAGTAGTTTTTGTGAAGTGTTGATTACCTCATCAGGAACCTACCTCGTGCCATTTACATCTCCATCCCATTGGTGACCTTTGTGTACACGCTCACCAATATCGCCTACTTCTCCGCCATGTCACCCGAGGAGCTGCTCTCATCCAACGCTGTGGCCGTTGTGAGTAATGCTGTTTGCTTTGCAAAAAAAAAAAAGCCTGGCTTACTGTATGTAACAGTGTAGCTGTCACTTTATTGATACAAAGCATGTTCACATATGTGTTTCCTGACAGCTAAAACTGAATTACTGCTCTATTGTTTACAAAAATACTTCAGTATGAGACTTCTTAGACTCCGGTTGTTTCTGGGACATTACAATTAGGGCTGTCTACAAAACAAAGTAATCAGTGATGGGACCGTTTCTGGCCAATCAGAGTATAAAAGATAAGGACAACTATTCAAATTGTTGATTTAACTGTCTGTTATGGCTATGGGCCAGCCCATGGGTTTCTGGGTCCAATCACAATGGTTAGAATGTGTTTGCGTTGCAGAAATCATCAAAAACCGGATTAACCGTAGAGAATAAATTATCATAGGCATGGTGTTTTGCATAAGCAATAAGTTTGGGTAGCAGAGCAAATAGAGATGTCCTTTAATAATTTACTGAAACAATAATGGTCTTAGATCTAGACAGAGGGTGAATGTGCATGAGAGGAATGTGTATCTTGATCTAGTCCCTTATTTTCTGCTGCAGACGTTTGGAGAGAAGCTCCTGGGAATGTTCTCAGTCATTATGCCCATCTCTGTGGCGTTGTCCACATTCGGAGGAATCAACGGCTACCTGTTCACATCCTCAAGGTGATGGGGGCTCAACAAATGGAAAAAGGTCCTCTAGGGGCTGTGTCTCAATCCACTATCCACCATCTAGTGTACTTGGCTCTATAAGTCCTGTATGTTTTTATGTGTCTAGATTGTGCTTCTCTGGAGCCAGAGAGGGACATCTACCTAGCCTGCTGGCAATGATCCATTTTAAGAATTGTACCCCCATCCCAGCTCTCCTGTGCTGCGTAAGACATCACTACTATTCTATTCTTTTTGGCATTTCTGGACCATATTATTCTATACGTAAACACTCTGTGGTCAACTGAATGCAAACTCTTCCTCTCCCATGTCTCTCTTCCCATCTCTCTTTTCCTCATTTCCTCTGTCATGTCTCTCTTTACATCTCTCTCTTTCTCTTTCCCTCTCCCATGTCTCTCTTCCCTTCTCTCTCTCTTTCCCTCTCCCATGTCTCTCTTCCCTTCTCTCTCTCTTTCCCCCTCCCATGTCTCTCTTCCCTTGTCTCTCTCTTTCCCATGTCTCTCTTCCCTTCTCTCTCCCTTTCCCCCTCCCATGTCTCTCTTCCCTTCTCTCTCTCTCTCTCTCTCTCTCTCTCTCTTTCTCTCTCCAATGTCTCTCTTACCTTCTCTCTCTTTCCCTCTCCCATGTTTCTCTTACCTTCTCTCTCTTTTTCATCCCCCGTCTCTGGCCTTCTCTCTCTTTCAGTGTACAGCCACTATAGTGATCCTGTGCATAGGAGAGACCCACAACCTGATAAACTATGTGTCCTTCATCAACTACCTCTCGTATGGAGTCACCATCGCAGGCCTGTTATATTACAGATGGAAGAAGCCCAAACTTTACAGACCAATTAAGGTATTACTGAATATAACTCCTGGTACAGGTCATTCATGGCCACTCTCTGGTATTTCTGTGACGTGCAGAACCGTTGTCATGTCATGTAGCAGGATGTCAGTTTGTGCAACAAATGAGTCAGTGACACACTGACAACTGAGAGGAAACTACAGCAGCACATTGAACCTGTTCTAATCAAGTGTTGAAACGGAGTAGAAGCAGCTCTTGCCTCCGTCCTCTTCACTGGGCAGATTATTGGAAGGTGAGGGGAAAAAAAACACCCTGTTTTCGTCCTCATCAGGTAAACCTGCTTGTCCCTGTAAGCTACCTGCTGTTCTGGGCCCTGTTGCTGGGCTTCAGTCTGTATTCTGAGCCAGTGGTGTGTGGCGTTGGCCTGGTCATCATGCTCACTGGAGTGCCGGTCTACTTTCTAGGGGTGCACTGGAAAACAAAGCCAAAGTGTATCTACGACTTTATTGGTGAGTGTCCCCCTCTGTGGTCCTAAAAAACACATGACCCGACTGCAAAATACATGTACACACAGTACCAGTCAGACGTTGGGACACCAAGGTGTTTCTTTAGTTTTACTATTTTCCACATCTTAGCATAATAGTGAAGACATGAACTGGTTGAGAGAATGGCAAGAGTTTGCAAAGTTGTCGCCAAGGCAAAGGTTTGTCTACTTTGAAGAATCTGCAGTATGCAATGTATTTTCATTTGTTTCACACTTTTCGGTTGCTACATGATTCCGTATGTTATTTCATAGCTTGGATGTCTTTCCTGTTATTATACAATGTGGAAAAAAGTAAAACAATAGACATGAGTTGGTGTGTCCAAACTTGAATGAGCAGGTGTGTCCAAATTTTTCACTGGTACAGTATATAACCAGTATTAAACCTTGCTTATTTAAGTAGACCCAGATTTGTGGAATTTAAAATGAACCCTACCTTAGTGGTCTGGTTGAGACTCTGTTGTTTTCTCGCAGAATCAGCAACTTATGTGGCACAGAGACTGTGTTTCGTGGTCTTTCCCCAGTTCGACCCCATCGAGATCAGTCCAATTGAAGAATGGCCTAACAAATCTTCTGACACTCTCTCTGGGAATTCTTAAACTATTTTTGTTGCCTTCAAGTCTTCTCTTTTTCTTTATGTATATTGAGTCACTATATAAGTGCAGACACAGGCCCTTCCTTTTAGTGGAGCCCCTGGTCTGATCTCTGGTCACCTGAGACTCATATCAATCAAATTCCTTACAGCTAAGTGGAATTGCCTGCTTTTTGATGCATGGGCCACTTGTATTTTTCTTCTTATCATTTTGTACCGTGTCATCATTTAAAGTACAACAAGCTAATGCCAACAGTATCACATTTTGAAACTGACTTCATATGCCCTGAGGAACTTTTTGCGCCTTTTCTGTAACTTTTCAACATTGGCAGTATTTTGTTTGTATCAACCTGAGTATTAGAGTGTATGACTGTGCCTTACAGGGGAAAATAAGGAAACTGTTAACATTAACATACTATGGAATTCCCTATGCTTTGTGTGTTCCTTGTTACAATGTGAAAAGCACTGTGGTCTTTCGTAAACTGCTTCTGGCCTGTTGTTAATTTGCCACATGGCATGACTTTCTTGGATCTGAGAACATATTCACAATGAAATAACAATGAAATTGAATCTGAAAAAGAATCTGAAAATAGCCTTCAGAGCCTTTGTCTTCATTCTTTTGAAAGCATCTTTTTAGCAAGCAGCAGCCCTTAATGTTTGTGTTCTGACTGTATATTACTGAACGCTAAATAGGATGAAGTTGATAATTAAAGGTCATTCTATGTTTTACTTAGTTCATGTTTAACTCTTGCCATTGCCTTTGATACTACTATTGTCATGTATTAAAAATACACACAGAACTGTTATGTTCACAGCTGATTCAATGACCCAAGCTCCAATTTGTACTATTGTTATGTGGAAGTGAAACTGCTCACAAAATGCTTGTTCCTTCACCTTGCTAATGCTTGTTTCTTAACTAGGACTGTAATTTCAAGTTTGCTAACTTATTTTTGATTCAGTTGTGGGCCACACTTAAAATAAACATTCTTAGGTGTGCTAGAAATCTGACAAAACACAAAAGGCTCCTGCATTTCCAGTGGAGTACTGTACTGCCATTCAATAGAGCACTTTAACCATCATGCGTTCGTCCCATGGCCTGGCCGTGTGACTTACTGTAAAAAAAAAAGTTATGATATGTTGTATTTTTTTTTAATGAACACACATTTTAAGTAGCTTATATTGATAGATTAGTTACTGCATTGTACATGGTAGATACGATGTTTGATATCAAAAATTACTCAAGGAAAATATTTTATGCCAATAACCAGATAATGATATAGGATTAGAATATCATAATGAGTCTGAGTTCTCTCTCTATCCAACTTCAGTAAGCCAGTCAGGTAAAACAGAGTGCTTATGCAAGCTGCCTTACTACTTTGTACCCAGTTTAGTTCAAGATTTTTAGAGCGATCTTAAAGAGATTTTACACTGTAAATTATTTGTAAAGCATCAGGTGTTTACAATGGGTTCGGTACTTGGGACTGTTAACTGGAATGTATTTTAGTGCAAATTTTTGTAAAATAACAATAATAGCACAATAAATCAAATACCTATCCGAAATGACTAACTTCATGGACTGTCTGCTTTGTTTCCTTGCCTACATTAGTAGTACTGTTTACTTGTGCCTGTGTAACCCAAAAGCTGAAATAACTTCAGTGAGTACAATAGTATATTTGAAATGAACCTTTCTGGTTTTAGACAGATCTATAGCACTGACATGTCTAGTTGAAATAGTTAAGTCCCCTGACTGTGATCATGTCTCTAGGCTCATACATTCAAGCACTCCCTTTGACATCATTGAGCAATGTCCCGTCACTGCCCTGGGGCATACGGATTTGATCTTTTGACCAGAGGGACGAGTGGTCATCCAACACCACCTGCAGGAGCATTTGGCCTTCCAACCGGGGACCATCCCGCACCGACCCTGCTTATCAAAGGCATCAATGGGAGGCAGGGTGCTACGCTCCTGGCTAATCCCTTGTGTTTAAACTCTGACAAGACAGATATGATGCCACTTGGCCACAAACAATTAATTTGCGGAAGGAGAATCAGACCTCATTCTCAAAATTGAGGATTGCCTTACAGCACCTTTAAAACATTTCAAAAGGTGATTTTAGATGGCACAAACATTCCCTACAATATTCAGTGCTTGTTTTCTCACTTGACCAGAAACTGAGTGAACCGGTGTGACAAATAGACATCTCAATTTTAGGATGCACTTTCTTGTATGCGCCCAGAGTAAGTACATTACTACTATGTAAATGTTGTGAAACACTATCATTCCACTATTAATGCAGATATGTTATGGACAATAATTATATCGCACTGAGAACCCTCTACAGTATGCAACGTGAAATAAAGTTTGTTTGGATTTTAATTATTTACGTGTACCAGTAATGCTGTGTAGAAAATGTTGTACCAATAACTGTCTGTACCAATAACTGCCAGTCAGATAATATAAATAATGTGGCCATTCTTCTCTTATTGCTGATTATTTTATTATGTTCAGATGGATTATACAGCAGGTAAGTTACACTATTGAAGATATGTTTTATAAAGAATTGCCGATTTTCAAACAGCATTTGATGTTCTATGCGCTGTATTTCTATATCAAATCGGCGAGGCTTGATGACGTAGAGTGTAAAGGTACGCTGTCAACAGGCGTCTATCGGAGCTTCAAATGAAGAGATCACTTACATTCCATTTATGTAAATGATGGTGAGTTATTTTAATCATGTATTAAAACAAAAGATCAGAAGTGCAAATTGTATTACGGGCAGCATATACGCCACTTACATGTTTCTCTGGTTGAACGCACTTGAAATGCCACACCAGCAAACCAAAGCAGCACCGCGAAGTCTTCGTCCCCCCATCATGTTTTATAAACACTGCGAAAAATTGACATATTTGGTAGTTAAGAAAAGATAATATAATTAACGTTACACCCTCATCGCGTTGTGATTTCATTAAATAATCTGAAAACAGATAACATTTTCACCCAGAACAGATTGGGCAGCTTCTTGTGCTGCGTTCAAAACAACATGAAACCGTGAGAAATCAATACAACTAGAAGTTCGGGGGGAAAACTAGATCCGACTTGGATATGCCCCCGCTGAAAATACCAATCCAGACTCGCTGTTAACAACTTATCTAGAAGGCCCTATTATCAAATCCCCCCTTTAACTAAGCAGTTTCCTCAATATCAGCCTACCTTATCGAACGCTGGACTCTGGTAGATACCTAACGTCAACACCTCTTTTGCCGTCATTATGTTCAAATCTCCGATCCCAATAACTGTAATGAATTGAAAAAGATTCTTCAAGATGACACTATTCACCCCTTATTTGTTCAAAATCAAACAGTTTGAGCTGATCACTGAACTTGCTAGGCACCTCACCCAACTGTGTTTTTCATTTCAAGTGTTGAGCAACTTTGCACCTTATTCCAATTGTTTTTACAAGTATCACCTCATGGTGACCTATGCACATTATCCATCAGTAAAAATCTAGCACCTCATTCATTGTAACTTACTGACCTCTAGCTTACTCCACTGTACATAACATTAACAAAGGGCTCTTGTTAAGCTCAATGGCATAAATGAATTCCACTAAATACCAAGATATTTTAGCCCAAAGCCTGGCTGCCTCTGCCCTTAAATGAGACCTGTCTGTGGATGGGTCTTTCAACAAGACAATGACCACAAACATACTTAAAAAACAACACAGAAATGGTTGCGTGACCACAATATCACTTTTTTTTTTTACAGTGGCCATCTCAGTCTCCAGACTTAAATCCAGTTGAATATCTGTAGTTTGAATTGAAGAGGGCAATCCACAAGCGCAAAGCTAAAACGATCAAGGATTTTGAAATGTGTGGCTTGGAGGAGTGGTCCAAGATCCCTCCAAATGTTTGCAACTTTTGTATCAGACTTTACAGGAAGAGGCTCAGTGCTGTTATCCACTCTAGTGGAGGCTTCACAAAATATTTATTGTAGGTTTGCCAATACTTTTGAAATCTCTGTTTTGCAGAAAATGTCGTATTACTTCAAAGTCACTTAGATTCTTTCCTCTTGCCATCTTTATCCAAAATTCAGGTCAACTGGGCCTGCTCGGCATTTTTATAAATGCCACAGAGCATCATATGACATTAATTGATTAACTGTTGCCAGCCATACACCTGTATTGAGACATATGCATTTGCTATGTTCTTCCAGTTTTTCAGGTTTTTCCTTTAATTTGTCACCGTTCTGTAGATTGAAGATTCAGTGTGTATTTATTTTGCATCCTCAATGGATTTGAAAACCTTGTATTTAGTTATCTTGTATCTGTTGTTGGGGTGTTGTAGAGTGACATTGAATGCTGAGGTAAAGGTTTGGAATATGATCTAAGTTTCTCTGGTCAGGGTCTTTGTTAGGATTAATCCTAATGTTTTTTTTTGTGGGAACAACATTATCCACACAATTCCTATTGAAGCCTTTGAATGCTGATGTATGTTTCTCAATGTTGGTGGTGTCCTGGGTGAATAAATCTCTGAACATTTTCCAGTCTGTGTTCTCAAAGCAGCCTTGAGGCATAGATTTCACTGTTTCAATGTTTTATATATGTGATATAAAACATATAGCTCTCTCTGGAGGGGCGGTTTCTGTTATTGTGCCTACCACAATGAGCATGGAGAAAACCAGAGACAAATTCAAGCTGTCCTTCAGATATACATTACCGTTCAAACGTTTGGGGTAACTTAGAAATGTCCTTGTTTTCAAAAGAAAAGCAAATTTTTTGTCCATTAAAATATAAATTGATCAGAAATACAGTGTAGACATTGTTAATGTAGTAAATGACTATTGTAGCTGGAAACCACTGATTTTTAATGGAGTATCTACATAGGCGTACAGAAGCCCATTATCAGCAACCCTCAGTCCTGTGTTACAATGGCACGTTGTGTTTGCTAATCAAAATCTATCATTTTAAAAGGCTTTGTGATCATTAGAAAACCTTTTTGCAATTATGTTAGCACAGCGCATAAACTGTTGTGCTGGTTAAAGAAGCAATAAAATTGGCCTTCTTTAGCCTAATGGAGTATCTGAAGCATCAGCAATTGTGGGTTCGATTACAGGCTCAAAATGGCCAGAAACAAAGAACTTTCTTCTGAAACTTGTCAGTCTATTCTTGCTCTGAGAAATGAAGGCTGTTCCATGCGAGAAATTGGCAAGAAAGTGAAGATCTCACACAACGTTGTGTACCACTCCCTTCACAGAACAGCACAAACTGGCTGTGACCACAATAGAAAGAGCAGTGGGAGGCCCCGGTGCATAACTGAGCAAGGGGACAAATACATTAGAGTGTCTAGTCTGAGAACCAGATGCCTCACAGGTCCTCAGCTGGTGGATTCATTAAATAGTACCCACAAACCACCAGTCTCAAGGTCAACAGTGAAGAGGTGACTCCGGGATGCTGGCCTTCGAGGCAGAGTTGCAAAGAAGACGTCATATCTAAAGATGGATAAAGATGGACAAAAGAACACACACTAGACAGAAGAAGATTGAAAAAGAAGTGTTATGGACAGACAAATCTATGTTTGAGGTGTTCAGATCACAAAGAAGAACATTCGTGAAATGCAGACCAAATGAAAAGATGCTGGAGGAGTGCTTGATGCCATCTGTCAAGCATGGTGAAGGCAATGTGGTGGTCTGGGGTTGCTTTTGTGGTGGTGAAGTGGGAGATTTGTTCAGGATGAAAGGGATCATGTAGAAGGAAGGCTATCACTCCATTTTGGTAGCTTCATTAAATACGACCATTTCTAATCTTTACTTTTTATTGGCCAATCTGAGATATGGCTCTTTCTTTGCAACTCTGCCTAGAAGGCCAGCATCACGGAGTCGCCTCTTATTTGAAGAAAGTGCAAAGGTGGCAATACGTATGGCCACAACTGTATGAGCTGAGGTAAGAGTGTGATGGGGAATAGTCTGTGGTGTCTGTAGAATCTACGGTGTTATTTCTTGGAGGACCACGGTCTAATCACTCTACTGAATGTTGTTTGTTACGTTTCTGTTTTTGAACCAGGCGAACAAAGAAAACATGACAGCCAGAGCAGTGGGCAGCCTGTGTTTCCGAAATATAAATGCATTGGCTCCTATGGTGCGTGTTGGCACCTTACCAATGAGACTGCTGGCACTGGATTATGGGGCTGATATTGTGTATTCTGAGGTAAGTCTGCTGGCACTGGATTATGGGGTTGATACTGTGTATTCTGAGGTAAATCTGATGGAACTGGATTATGGGGTTGATATTGTGTATTCTGAGGTAAATCTGATGGCACTGGATTATGGGATTGATATTGTGCATTCTGAGGTAAATCTGTTGACACTGGATTATAGGGTCGATAATGTGTATTCTGAGGTAAATCTGCTGGCACTGGATTATGGGGTTGATATTGTGTACTCTGAGGTAAGTCCGCTCACACTGGATTATGGGGTCAGTTGAGGTGTGATTCATGGTACAGTAGGCTATGCCTGTTTCTATGGCTTTGACTGTCAGTTTATCAAGTGAAACCTTTGTCATTCATTTCTATTAAATTAAGTGTGTATGTTTTGTAGGAGCTGATTGACATCAAAATGGCACAGTGTCAGAGAGTTGTCAATGGTAGGTTTCTGTTACCTACCCTCCTTCATCTTTCATTATAGATACAACAGTCACAATTCCTGATGGTTGATGGTTCCGTGTGTGCCTGCGCGTGCGTGTGTGTGCGTGTGTGTTGTGTGTAATTTGCAGAGGTCTTGGAGACGGTGGATTTTGTGGCTCCTGATGAGAGAGTTATGTTTAGGACCTGCAAAAAGGAGAAAGAGCATGTTGTCTTACAGATGGTAGGCCTCACTCATTAGCCTTCACTGTCTTGGGAAATTTACACACAACTGATGTCCCTCTGTAACGTGAAAGATGGTATCTTGGATCCTTAAATTGAAATTCCTTTTAACCAGTTTAGCAAAATGTAATGTCAGAAAAACAGTTTTGCTGAGAACTATCAACATTACTGCAAAACCATATAGAGTACAGAATACATATTGACATTATCGTGTTTGCAGAATTGGCTAATGGGGATTTCAACTGAAGCCTTAGCCCTGTGTCTGAATTGTTTTTCAATACCCAAAATGACTGTCACCTGCAGGGAACTGCGGACCCGGACAGAGCACTTATTGTAGCCCGGCTTGTGTGAGTATTGAACACTGTCCTACTATTCTGGATATATTCTTTCTGTTCCAGTTCAATGAATGAAAGAATATCTAAGCATATTCTGTCTGTAATTAGGGTTGAGAGGGACAACAGTGTGTTTTATCTCACAGGTAAATAGGAAAACCTTACTGCCCTTCGCCAAATTATTTTCTTATGTGTTCCCTTTTGTACTTTATAGGGAGAATGATGTGGCGGCCATTGACATAAACATGGGTTGTCCTAAAGAATACTCTACTAAGGTAAGCTATTGATGATGGTATTTGTCAAGAACCATTTAATGTTAAGTCAGTTCCACACCGAAATCCTGTCCCCACACCTAGGTAAATGTCACCTGAATACCTGGTTCTCTGTATCTCTTGCAGGGTGGGATGGGAGCTGCTCTCCTCTCAAACCCGGACCAAATTGAAGCAGTTAGTAGCCTCTCTCTTCTCCACAATGATCCGTGAACTCAAATCAAAATTTCAATAGTTGTATCAAGGTTTGATTTTACCTTTTTTTTTTTTTTTTAAATCCCATTTCTCTTTCCAGATTCTTAGAACCCTTGTAAAAGGAGTGTCCAAACCAGTGACGTGTAAAATCAGAATCTTGCCCACGGTAAGTTTAAACAGTAATGGCTTTATTTTTTACAGCAATGAGACCGATGTCACATGATATTTTACCCTTATTCATCAGACTTGTGATGTCACCTTTTTTAAGACCATTAAAAGTGCATATTTGATGTAGACGAACATTGACATTTTAGTTGTTTAGCTGGTGTTCCTCTCAGGATTTGGGTTAAATGATTAAAAGGATCCATTTAATATGTGTGGAACTTCACAATTCTTTTTTAGTTACAGGGCGTTGGAGAGGGGAATACTGACCATTGTGTTTGATTTTTCAGCTGGAAGAGACTGTTAGTCTGGTCAAGAGGATTGAGGGGACAGGAGTTTCTGCTATTGGCGTGCATGGCAGGTAAAGTCCTTATCACGCACTTTGTTGTTTTGCATTCATCTGTATTTGATTTTAGATTCTAGGTACAAAACCATGTCTACTAATAAATAAGGATGAGTTTTGGCCCATTGGGTTTTGGCCCATTGTGGCACATTTGCTTCTCTTTGGTTTTGCATGTCTGATGGATTTCATGACTGTCTCTTCCTCCTCAGGTTAAAAGACGAAAGACCAAGACACCCTGTTCACTGTGACGTCATCAAGGCCGTGTCTGAGTCTGTGTCCATTCCTGTCATTGCTAAGTGAGTGTCCAAGTGCTGTGAATACAGATGAATCAACACCCATCGCTAGTTTTGTGTGCCGTGAGATGAATTTGAGGATATTCTTTTACTTAACCGCTCTTTTACTTAACCGCACCACTACACTGTTGTGTAGTGGTGGTTCTCTGGACCTGATCAAAGCCCACGCTGACATTGAGGAGTTCCGGAAGGCCACCGGAGCATCCTCAGTGATGGTTGCCAGGGCGGCTATGTGGAACCCATCAGTGTTCCGCAGTCAGGGACTGCTGGCCGTGGAGGAGGTCATGAAGGGGTACCTCAAATATGTGAGTCCACTGCAGACAAAAATGTCTGTCACCTCAATGTCAAATATCACTTGTGATGTCATGAGTTGATATTTTTGGTAAGGAAAACCAAGACCTGTATTTTAATCTGATGACTGACATACGACGTGTCGTGTAAGTCCAAGATTAATGACTTTAGGCCAGTTTTACCAAGCAAATTAGGAATTGTGTCATGCCAGATTCACACTTAGAAAGGCTTGTGCTTTTTGGTGTTTCTAGGCCGTCCGCTATGACAACCATGCCTTCAACACAAAGTACTGCCTGTGTCAAATTCTGAGAGAGAAGGTCGAGTCTCCACTGGGGAAGCAGCTGCTCTCTGCCCAAACCAATGAAGAGATCTGGTACACGTCGTTTCAACCAAGATGTCTGAGAACTTAAGCTGTATACTCCAGTTCTTACATTCTGTTTGGTTTCATTGTTTTTCTATTGATGAAGCTAAGGTGTTATATGTTTCAAATATTATTCTGTTGATGAACCTATATCATTATTTTTTTATAATATGCTGCATCAGTCAAAAGTTTGGATTCAAGGGTATTTCTTTAGTTTTACTATTTTCCACATTGTAGAATTATAGTAAAGGCATTAAAACTTATGACTTATAACACACATGGAATCATGTAGTAACCAAAACAATGTCGAACAGATCAAAGTACATTTCGTATTGTAGATCAGTGGTATTGAAATATGTTCCCTTGAAGCCAGTTCTCTATTGCAACCCCCCTAATCAGGGACTTAACCTTCTGTTCTACCTCATCATTAATTGCACCCACCTGGTGTCCCAGGTCTAAATAAGTCCCCGAATGTAATGAAAAAAATAACTGTTACTGTTATTTGTATTCGTTATAGGATAGAGATTGTGGCTGAAGAGGTTATTGCTGAAAAAGCAAAGGCTGGATTTGAACCAATGCTACAGTGGCCCCAGAGTCAGTGGCCCCAGAATCAGAGTATAGAATCTAGGCCACTATATATATTTAAAATATAATTCTATGGGTGAACCAAGTGGTTGAAAATTCAAAACCAGGAAAAATGGTTGTCATGGTCAAAGCAGTTGATTTTAATAAGTCAAACACTGTAGTATTGGTACTCGTAGTTGATGTCTGAGTTTTAATCTATACACCGATGTTTTCCAGTGAGGCCTATGGGCTGCAGGAATACTACAAGAAGACCCAGGCAGAACTACAAACCAGAAGGGATGCCATCCAAACTAACCACAGTGACCCCAACCACCCTGTTCTTGACGGTGATGTCACTACAATGCGCGTCAAATTTGAGCGGTTCGTTCCAAGTCCATTTGCAACTTGTTTTTCCACCACTCTCTGGTTTGGTCACAACAGCACTACTCCCTATGTTGACTGTTACTTTGACTTTAACTGTTCACTTCACTGCGCATGTTCACTTCACTGCGCATGTTCACTTCACTGTGACGTTTGCGTTCTAGGAGGGAGTACCCTGGTGAGTTTAGCCCTAAGATGTTCCTGCTGGAGTGGAGCCGCAAGGAGGACCTGGGGCAACCAACATATGAGACTGTAAGATGACTTAATTACTTACGGTCTTTCTCCATGCATCCAAGCCATCAATGTCAGAGTTCGGGGAGGACACACAACATGTGTTCTCTGTTCATGTGTGGAGGTTTCTAACAGTATCCACTGTGTGGGATGTTTTTAGGTACAGCGCTCTCAAGACCGGTCATTCCAATCTATAGTAACAATGGCAGGAAAAAAGTACAGGTCCACTCTGTGGTGAGTTTATAGCTAATGTTTAATGCCACACCCAGTTAGTGGCCGGGTTAACACCAGTTAATGTAACGCTTGCAATGGGTACTGTTTGTGACACACAATTATCATAAATGAGGGTTGTAACATAACAATGCCACATAACACTTCATTACAACGCAATAACACTTTGTCTTTCGTTACCTCCCTGCAGGGAAAAGTCAAAGAAGTTTGCCGAGCAGGCTGCTGCTATAGTCTGCCTGCGTGTCCTGGGCCTGCCTGAGGGGAGGGTTGGTGAAGGGTACTCTGGGTTGGTAGGCAAGAGGAAGAGGGAGGAGAAGAGGAAGGACGCCCCAAACGAGGAGGACACCGCTGTAGAATGTGGAGCCAGGAAAAGACCGTTGTCTGAAAACCCAGCGGGGCCCCGTGGGAGCAGCGGATCATCAACTCTTCCAAACGGTGTGACGCACGAGACAAGCGCGGTGTAAATACGCCACTGTGTATCCGCTGTGTGGAACGACGAGCGCTTTACTGCCGCCGTACAGTAGCATGCACCTTTTTATATTAACTGGTGACAGGGGTCAGTTCTTACCGATGGGGGGGGTCATTCGTACAGGAGCTGAGGGCCACTGTGGAGCTGGGAACATTGCAACCAGAGCGTCTTACAGTTAGCCAGTATCTTTATTATTTGAGTGTTTCATGGCTGGAATTATTTTTCAGACATACATCACCATGATTGCAGACTGTAATGGTAATTATTTTTTAAGTTATTATTATTTTTTAATGTATTATTGAGCTGAGTTGGTACAGTCATTTAACTGAAAACTTATTACCAGAGGGGGGCAGTACAGGATTTATTGAAATACAGTACATTATCTAAGACAGTATTTAATATATTGTGGTATGACGCTGGGCCTTAAAAATCCAGGAACACTTGCTTTTCCACTGTTTTCCCCTTGTTGAACTCGTTTATCGTAGTTCAACCATGAACATTTTTTTCATTACATGCATCGGGGTGTGTTAATGGATCAGAGGATGGTTAATTTTAATTAAAAAGTTTGATTTTAACGATATCTTTATTCTTGTCATTTATTGCAGATTTCCCAACGCAAATGTTTGATGTTCTTTATTGTTCTAGTAGTACAGTAGTAGGCCTACGCCCACCCTCTTTCACCAGCTACTGTACGGGTTATACCGGGTGGTGAATTTTGCTGACGTCATGACCGGAGCTGCCTGTAATGCTTTCATGTGAAGTTTAGTGAGAAGACTGTTACTTCGTGGGTCATCGAGAGTAACTAGCTACGTGCTAACTACTTTCTGCGTTCACTTATTTTAAGAGTATCACTCCTAAAGTAACCCGATTATACAGTCGTCGTAAATGCACTCTGGAGGTAACGCGCATTTTGGATTCGCTCCAGTTCTTTACAACTTCGGATAATGCTCGTCGCGGTTTACACTCAAAACAAAGGTAATTTCCGTTTACTGTGGTCTCGTTTAACATTTTGAATGCAGTTTTGAAACACCCCGCGTATAAAGAACCGACTTGTCAGACCGAATGAGTACTGTAAATTGTAGCAGCAATGAGGAGCTCGACTTCAGACTTATTTTCGGGGAGGACGCGCAACAACAGCTAGGCCCCGCAGGTGAGTTTTTTTTTGTTGCAACTGTATCCGCTGTACCAAGTCGTAATATGTTACAAAGTTATCCATGACGTACCTACCGTTTGTTTGGTCTTTAATCTGAAGTTGTAGAACAACGACTGTAGTCTGCAGTACTGCTCTGTAAGGAACCTGTAGGCTATCGATCGAGTAACCTAATAAGCCTAAACTGTCAGATGAATTTGAGATCTTTGACATATCTCTAAAATACAATTTTCAATGTCCCATATGGTTACCCCGAAAATGTGCATAATATCAACAGACATCTTGAAAGATGTTGAGGTTATTATACAGTTGTAAATAACATTGGATTATATTTAATTTAATCCTGCTGCAGTAAGCATTTAGCAAATAAAACAATCCCAGTGGGTCAATATGAAGCTGTTTACTTGTAGTATGACATACTATAATATTGACAACTGCCCGTTTTGTCATGTCATGTTGTCTTGCATATAGATAGTTTTCTCAAGAGAAATTCACTTGAAAGGTCAAATGTCAGTCCCTTGGGCGATGTGGAAACTGAAAGGTGATGTGTGCTGTAATAGAGGAGAGTTACCCAAGTGATAACCGCCCACTCCCTGCTTGCCATCCGCCCATGTCTTGTCGGTTTCCTTCCTTATTTCCAGAGGCTGTAAATGGCACCCGCAGCTCAGTCTGGTGCCAACATGTTCTCACTACCAGCCTGAGGGGCAGCTGGGCCACTGTGGCTTCAGATAATATTTATATTCATTACATTCATTAGTTTTGCAAATAAGTCAACGCAATGGAGTTGTTTTATGTGCTCATATCAGGGCACAATCAGCCCTTTATCATCTCTCCTTTGCATTTTTGTGTACAGACCAGAGCAGACCAGTGTGTGGGTTTGGTGTGAACCTGCATATTAATAGTAGGCTGCTACCCTGTTGACAGCTGTGAGCGCATGCAGTTGTGTGTGTGTGAATTAGCCTGGCGGGCACTGCTGCTGTTAACCTAGCGCCTAGCCAGAGAGACCCCTTGCAAAATGGCTCACTCTCTTGCCTTTTGCCCAGTTAGAGACCCGTCATGAAGAAACTGGGAATTTTTTAAAATTTCCTCAGCGGATTACCCTTTAGATGATTAGTCTGAATCAAATCAATGAGTAATAGAAAATATAATTTCTGTCAGTTTATAGCCTCTGCCGCTGTGAATGTCACTGTTTTGACCTGCCGTGGCCTATAGACTAGAAACTTTGCATTGCAGATGTACCACCCCCTAAATTTGCCTAGTATTTTCTTTCACATACCTAGGTACAGACCCAGATGACAGCATATCGTACTACACCGCCCACTCTTTGGTCAATCAGCCTATTGACCAGGCCCAGGACCCGCACCAGAGTCCCCAGCACCACCAAGCTGCCTCTAACCCGTCTCCCCTTCAGGCGCTTGACTCTCACCCCGGCACTGGCTACGAAGCTCACAGTTTCAGGTGCGGCCCGGTGGGAATCCACCCCAAGGCGTTCGACTGCCCTAGCATCCAGATCACGTCCATTAGCCAGAGTCACCAGGAGCTGGCCTCGAGCCCGAACGCCATGCCTGTCGGCGGGGCGGATGGCGATTGGGAGGGCAGCCGTGAACGGTCCTGGTCCCGGGATCACCTTTACCTGCCCCTGGACCCGTGTTACCGGGACTCGTCCTCCCTGAACCCCAGCCCCTGTAGCAGCCTGTCGTCCAGGAGCTGGCTGTCCGACCTGTCCTCCTGCGAGTCCTTCTCCCACATCTATGACGACGTGGAGGCCGAGCTGAATGAGGCGGCCGCCCGCGTCACTCTGAGCTCCCCGCTGGCGTCCCCCCTGGTCTCGCCGGGCTGCTCGCCGCAGGGCCAGGCTGTGGTGGGGTTTGGGGTGGAGCTCTGGCAGCAGCAGTACTTCATGAACACCCTCTCGCCGCACCAGTCCCCTCGCCAGTCTCCGCGTAACAGTGTCACGGAGGAGAACTGGCTCAACCCTCGACCTGCCTCCAGGTCTGGCTCAAGACCCACGTCGCCTTGCGGGAAGCGACGTCACTCCAGCGCAGACGTTTACGGGCACGGACCGTCACCCTCGACCTCCCCCCATCAGTCCCCGTGCCCCACGCCAGGCCACTCTCCCAGGGGAAGTGTAACAGAGGACACCTGGGTGGTTGGAAGCCCTGGTGCCACAGGGGCCATCCTATACAACCACCCTGAGATAGACATTCCCTCAAAAACCAGGAAGACCTCACAGCAGGCTCACATGGGTCTGCTGCACGGGCAAGGGGATACAGGTCTGGGGTTGGAAGACCAAGGGGTGGCACTGCCTTACCCAAACTCCTTTGCAGAGGAGCCTGGGGCAAGTCTGAAACAAGAAGGCCTTTTTGAAGAACTTTTTCTTTCCGTTCCCTCACACTTCTCCTGGGGCAAACCCAAACCTGGCAACACACCCCTTTTCAGGTTTGTTATTTATAATCACGCCAGCGCATGTTCTTCATTTATTGCAAGCAGTGTAGTTCAAAGCGTATTTTAATTTCCCTGATCACTCAGCATGATGCAGTCATTGTACTACCATAGCAACCCTAGCAAGGACAGGGGTCAGGAGAGCTTAACTTGAGGTGAAAAACACAACACAAACACCCACGGTATTTCTGACACAAAATCTGATTGACTGTATATTTATAAGAAACAACACCAGGGTTGTTTACATTAGCACACAGCGTAGCAAATCATAGGAATGTTTTGTGGAAAATTAGGTTTTCAAAGTGGACAAGTTCAAGTGGGTGCTTCACTCTGCTGGCTTCAGTAAATCTCTGCCCTTTTCAGTTTCTGCACTTCTGGTTAGATGCTTACCGCATATCATTGTACTGTTCAGTGACAATAAAGTTTAATCCAATCCAATCTAAATACAAGCCTGCTCTGCCTCCTCATCCAGACCCTCGTCCCTGCCCCCTCTGGACTGGCCCTTGCCCAGTCAGTTTGGCCAGTGTGAGCTGAAGGTGGATGTGCAGCCGCGAGGCCACCACAGGGCCCACTATGAGACCGAGGGCAGTCGGGGTGCTGTCAAGGCTGCCTTGGGAGGACATCCTGTAGTCAAGGTGAAAGGTCTTTCACAACCTCATGGCGCTAGACCTGGGTTTGCATATTATTTTGCCTCGTTAAACGCATGCTGTTTCAATCCAGGGAGCGTGACACATGATCAAATGTAAATGTACAGTGAAGGAGGACTGACTGTCATGGTTTCACCTAGAACTAGAGGATGTGCTGTCAATACACAGACAACTTTGTAGGCTTTCTTAGAGACCTAGCCAAAACAGAACATGGTTCCATCTGTATGGGTGTCCCGACAAGTTATTTTGATACTACTGTTGGCAGTTTTTCCGTTTTCTGTTGAAGCGACATTTCAACTGAAGTGTTTGTCACACTATATTGACCACGGTTGGTTGTTGAGTAGGACTTTTTTTCTCTTCAAGTCTGATAGCTGTACATGTGTGAGCTTTACGTTTGGTATGATAGAGGACTAGAGTCCACACGGGACCTTTTGTTTTTTTCAAAGGTCCCCGGTGGACCTCAGGCTGGTTTTATTTGCATTTTTGCACACATATTGCCCTGGTGATATGAACTCATATTAATCTTCAGTGTGACTCATTACATGACAGAGGATCTAAGGTCTAAGGGGTTCCCATAATTCATTACAACCTCTAAACTCTAGAGTGTAGTCACTTCAAAGTTATAACCATAATGATGCACCAATAACAAGAACCCCTGTCTCTGATTTCTCAGTGGCAATATTCTGGGTGTACTCAAGGTATCAGCCAACATTTAGCAGAACACTTTATGCCAGTGGGTCTGCACTGGGGCTGTATCCCTTAACACTAAACAGATCACTATTTGACAAATGGGCCTGCGATGACACTATAACATAACATCTTGCAGAGCACTATTTGCCAGTGGTCTTTCTGTGAAAATATATAACCTAAAATGTAGCAGAGCACTATTTCCCAGTGGTCCTTCTGTGACACTGTGTCCACTTACATAATTTTGTGAGACTGGACTGCCATATCTGGATCAGGCGGCAACAGATGGCTGGCTGAGATAAGCAAAGCTTTACTATGTAATGTATACCAGCTAGTTGATTTAGCATTGGGTTAATTACTACAGTATTAAAACCATATAGCTACTTTCTCTAGTCTGCTTTAATGCCACTAACTGTGCTCTCCTTACGTCACATACTGTAGACAGGTTGGAAATTTTTCAAGCTCACACTGCTGTGTTTTCCCCTCAATTTATTTTGATGAACCCAATTGCTTTCAAAACATGTTTGAGCAAAAAATCGAGGGGAAATTCTTATTGACCAGCTTACGAAATCTCTTGAGTGCGTATGGGTGTCTGTAAAAAGCTTATGTGTCTGTAAAATGCCCAATGTAAACACAGTGTATTTCTCAAATAAGGTTTCTCAGTGAATGCAGTGCTATGCTTCTATTATTTATATGGATTGTTTTCGTTTACAGCTCATTGGATACAACGAGAAGCCAGTCAGCCTTCAGGTTTTTATTGGAACGGCAGACGATCGCTACTTAAGACCCCATGCCTTTTACCAGGTGCATAGAGTAACTGGGAAAACGGTGGCTACTCCTTGCCAAGAAAGCGTGATAAGCTGCACTAAAGTTCTGGAAATACCTCTCCTTCCCGAAAACAATATGTCCACCAGGTACTGCTCATAACTATGCAAGATTTATGATTTCAAACCATCACATAGACTGATATAATACTTGTGCTTCTGATTTATTGGTATCATGATCTAAGATGGGTACCACTGTGAATTCTGTTCATTTTTGACAATTTAGAACCGATTAGAATTGCAAAAGCAGGGATGTTTTCTCTTTGTGTTGAGCTGAAGGTTAAACATTTTAGCATCATTATCAAATCACAACCATGATTTGATAATGATGGTCCTCATCATTATCAAAATACTTATAATGTATTATAAGTATTTTTTAAGTTAATATTTAGAATGTGAACTATTTAAGAATTGTGGTCCTCATTTATTATGTACATTTATGTAATTTGTGAAATGAAAAATTAGTTAACCATTTAAAAATGTTTTCTTGTGTCAGATTATTATTATAATTATTATTATTTCCCCTTATGTATTTGTATGTTGTCTAATGCTTGTATTGCTACCTTACCAGCATTGACTGTGCAGGTATCCTGAAGCTGAGGAACTCCGACATTGAGCTCAGGAAGGGGGAGACTGACATTGGGCGGAAGAACACGCGTGTGCGAATGGCATTCCGTGTTTTTATACCTCAGCCCAGCGGCAAGATCCTGTGTCTGCAAGCTGCCTCTATTCCTGTGGAGTGCTGTGAGTATGTTCTATGTACAGCCCCGTTTCCAAAAAAGTTGGGTACGCTGTGTAAAATGTAAAGAAAAAAAGAATGCAATGATGTGCAAATCATTTAAACCATATATTCAATAGAATATAGTACAAAGACAACATATCAAATGTTGAAACTGAGAAATGTTATTGTTTCTTGAAAAATATATGCCCAACTTGAAATTGGTGCCAGCAACACGTTTCAAAAACGCTGGGACAGGGACAAGAAAAGACTGAAAAAGTATAATGCAAAAAACCCCCTGGAGGAACAGCTTTTTTAGGTTAATTGGTAACAGGTCAGTAACATGATTGGGTATAAAAAGAGCATCCCAGAGAGGATGAGTCTTTCAGAAGTAAAGATGGGGAGGGGTTCACCACTCTGTGAAAGACTGCACAGGCAAATAGTGCAACAATTTAAGAATAACATTTCAATGTAAAATTGCAAAGAGTTTGAGGATCTCATCATCTACGGTACGTAATATCATTAAAAGATTCAGAGAATCCGGTGAAATCTCTGTATGCAAGGGACCGACGACCAATATTGGATGACCGTGATCTTCGGGCCCTCAGGTGGCACTGTGTTAAAATCAGACATGATTCTGTAGAGGACATCACTGCATGGGCACAGGAACACTTCTGAAAACCATTGACTGTGAACATAATATGTGGCTGTATCCACAAATCCACAAACGCTACCATGCAAAGAGGAAACCATATATAAACAAGATCCAGAAACGCCACCGCCTTCTCTGGGTCCAAGGTAATTTAAGATGGATTTGAGGCGAAGTGCAAAACTGTCCTGTGGTCTGATGAATCAAAATTTGAAAGTATTTTTGGGAATCATGGACACCGCTCCCTGGACTAAAGAGGAGAGGGACCGTTTGGTTTGTTATCAGTGCACACTTCAAAAGCCAGCATCCATGATGGTATGGGGGTGCATTAGTGCACATGGCATGGGTGTCTTGCACATCTGTGAAGACACCATTAATGCTGAACAATATATACAGATTTTGGAGCAACATATGCTGCCATTCAGACTACATCTTTTTCAGGGAAGGCCTTCCTTATTTCAGCAAGACAATCCCAAACCACATTCTGTATGTATTACAACAGCATGGCTCTGTAGCAAAGGAGTCCGGGTGCTAAACAGAACATTATAATTTGTGGCGTTCAAGTGGCTATTGCTGGTCGTAAAATACGTACCATTAGAACCGGTTGACATAACACTCTTTCACAATTCCTGGCTGAAATTATTTTACAAAGTCTGTTGTGTATCTAAACTACAAATTGTACATATATATACAGTAGAAAACAATTATTACATGGTTACAGTATGTTTTGTTATTTTATTGTGTGTGTCCAATAGATTGTTGTCACTTATTGGTTTGCAGCCCAGCGCTCGGCCACAGACCTTCCCCAGATGGAGAGCTGCAGTCCTGTCAGCTGTGTGTTCACCGGGGGGGAGGAGATGGTCATCACTGGCTCCAACATTTCCCCAGAGTCAAAGGTCATCTTCCTGGAGAAAGGCCCGGGTAAGGGACACTAACGACGCATTGACTTCATAGAGTCCATTCTAGATTTGTAGCCTGGTAGTCCCAGTAAGGCAGGCTTTCAGTGCCTTGCCGTTTATATTTAATACATCCCTTTCACACTATTGTGCCAACCCAAACCTTACCGTGCTTGAATATGTCCTTTCCACTTGGTCATTACCGGCACGATTCAGAACCAGTGCAGCAAAGGGAAATTAATTTCCATTAACACAATTTTAACTGAGGTTCGACGCGTTGATTGCAATGTTTTATCCGTCCAGATGGACGCACGCAGTGGGAGGTCGATGGAAAGGTTATTCGAGAGAAGAGTAAAAGAGTAAGTAAAAAGGCTCCTGACCGTTGCATGAACTAGTCCCGGCAGAGACAGCGGGCACCTTGGAATGGACACCTCATCATTTTAACACATTCTCTTTTGCAGTCCAGAATTGTGGTTGAGATTCCATCCTACCACGACACCACCGTGAGCTCTGCCGTCCAGGTACAGTTCTATGTGTGCAATGGGAAGAGAAGAAGGAGCCAGACACTGAACTTCACCTACTCGGCTGGTGCTCCTTCGGATCCTTATCCCGCCGCCAGCCAGCACGCCGGTGCGGCGCCTCATGTGAAGCAGGAGCACCGTGACACAGCCCACCCGGCAACGTGCACCAACCTCCCTGGCCCGTGTCCCACCGGCAACCGGTCACCTGACAGTGCCTTCTCTCAGGACAAGCCCTCGTATGGGTCCTCTGGTAGTCGCCCGGTGCCCTGTGCTCCATCCTGCCAGCCGGCGAACCCTCCGTCAGGCTCCTCGCCCCTTCAGCACTCCCCTAACCTGCACAGCTACAGTCCCAGTGTGGGGTACCGGCGGATAAGTCCTATGCAAACCCCTAATCCAATGGCCACCCCCCGGACCGGGCCCGTCTACCAGGCCACACAACACAACACGCCTTATGGCAGCCAAACCAGCTCTGCCATGAGACCTGGCCCTGCCAGTCGGGCACTGTCTATCCAGCCCGGGCCAACTGCCTCCAGCCCTCATAGGGAAATTCTGATGTATCAGAGCCTTATTGGACCTGATCTGTCTGGCACCGCAGTCCCGTCTGCCGACATCAACGTCCAAAATGCAACCCAGCTGCAGTCCCCCAGCTACCACTGCTCCCTGTCCACCTCCAAGGCGGCAGCCCTGCAGGCTGAGCACAGTCTGAGGTACCACTCTGCCAGGGACCTGCCGGCCTCTTACTCCCCCACACCCGGAGCAGCACCCTCCTGCTGTACCTCCCCGTCAGCGTTGGCCTGTTCTGGGGGTCCCCTGAGGCACCTGTCCCCCAGTAGAGCCGGCTTAGCCTCTAGCGTTGACCTCCGGGAGTGTCTCCCAGCACCTCATTCCCTTTTCACCAACGACAGGGCAGGGAGAGTGAGCATCAAGCAGGAGCCGGAGGACAACCAGGCTCTGGGCCCCATGGGGCTCCAGGAGATCACGCTGGATGATGGTAAGCGTCACCCAAGTTGTTGATGTGCTTGTTGTATATTATTAAAGCAGGCAAGTCAATTAAGAAAACATTTATTTTACAAAAACGGCAAGAGGCATGAGGCCCCCCATTGGGAAGGATTCAACATAAAATAAAAATGCACATCACAGACAGACGACAGCCTAGGCGGGCAGGCATGTGGGTGGCGTGTGTTAGTATGCACACACACCACACAACATGAATTAGAAATGAATTTGTTAGGAATATAATCAGTTTTCTTCCTCCTATCTGGTCTTTCTCTTGTTTTTTTTACTTTAACATCAGCCCAGAAACAGAGTCCGTGTACTAGAACAGATAAAAAAGCAGAAAAAAAGAACTTTACAGTTCAGAAACCAATGGATACTGAGCTGGCTGTAATTACAGGCCTTCAGGGGCCTGGCGATGAACCATAAAGCTCTCAGGCTTTCACCATGCCCACCAGGTTTTTTAATTAATCACCTCTCTCTGGCCGGTCTGTGTTTGCCTCAACCACACAGTTACTGCAGCCCAGTATTCTTGTCACCATATGTCCACTAAGTCTTTGTTTGATTTCCTCCAGGGCTGTATGGTCACCCCCTCTGCCCTTGTATCTCTGTGGGTGCTTGCTTATACACATACGTATGAGTGTTTGCATGCGTTATGATCTAGGTTTACTATAGGCAGGGGCCCTGGTTGCGTGCTGAGGAAAGGACATGTTTAACTGTTTGTGGGTTGGTATAGCCCAGAGGGTTTCAAACTGGGGCCTGCAAGGAGTGGCAGGCGGTCTAAATAATTTACTAGTTTACTAAATTAAATATTGCTGTAAATATACTGAAAATATGTTTGTTAACTTCTTTCCTATCCACACCCAAATATATTATTTGACCGACTCATATTTTTCCATCAAATTGCAATAGCCTTTGCAGTTGCCTGTCTTGCTCTGTAGTACAGTGGTGGTGAGGCCAATAGATGTGATTGGCACTCAGGGCACATGTTCAGGTGCCCAACCTCTAGGTGGACCCAAACCAATTAGTATTAATCTTTCTATTGACAGGTGTGGCGGCCCACAAACAAAACTTCCTTTTGGGGGGTCAAAATGTACCGTCAGCCCTACTCAGATAGCATATGAACATGGCATTCGGTGTCGAATAGCAGGAATACCATTTGCAGTCACTGCGCAGCTTGCAAGCTGCATGTGGCTCTCAGGAATTGAATTACCGGCTTGCTTGAGTATGTTTTTTTTAGTGGGGGGTCCTCGCCCAGGGGATCAAAGAAATTGCTTACACATTTTAAGCCCTCACAGTGTCCAGCAAGTGTTCATGGAGGAAGGTAGCAGGTACCATCGATCTGTCTGATTTCCAACTAGTCTGTGAGTTGAGAAAGCCAGGGATGGTTTATTTCAGTCCCTTAGTGCGGCCTTGGTGCTTTGTTTGTTTACATATGTTGTCTATCATCAACCCTCATACATGGCTCGGGTTTCAAACTCGCCACCTTTTCATGGATTTGCTAGGAATAGACGTGGTCATTTGTGTGTGGTCATTTGATCCATGTGTTTTGGTTGCACTGTGGGGAATATAAATAGATGTCATAAATGCATACTAGAGTCTTCCACATGAATCCCACACATTCATTAAGCTCCAGAACATGTTCTCATCATCACACAGCCATCTATAAACTTTCGACCATGCCTCAATGTCTCCCTGGTCATTTCTCATAATGTCGTGTGCCATCTGTCAAGGGAGATATTTAAAGCTTAGGCAATATGTATCTGCAACGGATTGTGTTATGAGTTGGTCTACAGCTACGTGTATCATTTACTTCTTTTGAACTTTGGCATTTGACTGAGATTCAGAAGATGGGCAATGCTGCCCTCAGATGGCGGAAACAACTAACGAGTAAGAAGCAACAAGGGACTTGAAACTTAACCCAACGTGTGTCTTTTCTGCAGTAAATGAGATCATCGACAGAGACATATCCCAGCTTGGTGGCAGTGGTGCAGCAGAGTCCACCCAAACAGGAGAAGACCATTTTGGATGGGATACAGTAATACTCTAGTGATACTCACTGATAGTCCAGTGATATTATTCTTCCTTTCTGTGGCCTTCAAGAGTCATCTTTTCATCAGTAACCAGGACCGGAATTGACTGTTGCTATCTATGCATTTTGGTGGTTCTATTACTAACTCTTTGCCTCTCCAACAGCTCAGGATTTTCAAGTCAAACTAAAATAAATGTCAGGAATAAAGATGACTATACCTCTCATAATAAAGGTTTTCTTTTTTGCCCTTCTAAAAAAATCAGAGATTGATCCGCAGCTAAAATTTGACAACAAATGTCTGTAAATGCGTCAAATCAAGTATTTACTGTTGAAAGAACTGTGTCACAGAAGAGGCTGAAGAAGGCCATATATTAAATGGTGTATTAATGTAATATTTATTAACATTAGATTTTAATGTATTTTTTATACCTTAGCTCGTGCAGTTGTACGATTCTTTAGAATAATTATAAATTTTCATAACCTTATGTCTGCCTGGTATTGTATGCCTATTTTCTATTTTAAGATTTTAATTAGTGAAGAATATACTGTATATTATTAATAATTATGTGACTGTCTCTGGCAGTATGCATAAGTGTGAAGCAGATATTTTCAAGGTTTGTTCTTTTATCAAGTTTTTGTTCAATTAAAATTAAAGCAATGAAAAATCCTGTTCTTTGTGTATCTTTAAATGGTTTCAAAATCACACCAGGTGGATGTAGGTTATGGTAGTTTCCTTGGTTTTTAAAACAGGTTGCTGCAGTGTACAAGAACTTAGATCACATTGATCACAACATTGTGTTTTTCTGCTCAGGTGTTGCCGATGCCTGTCACATCCTGCCTGGATAGGCATTTTTAAGTTACAGGAATATTTCGGTTGGTTACACAGTTGATAATTTACAATGCAACCATCGGTTGATGCACGCAATTTCTAAGCACGGGGACGCGATCATGGTGTGAATATCTTTTGGGAAGAAATACAGAAGTACTCTCTGCCAATTCAGATAAAGGAATCCATACCATATAGGTTCATATAAAAGTCTCACTCAGCTGACTACATTAAAAACGGCGTGTGACCATGCCAAAATTGCCTTTTTGTCATTAGAGGCCTCTGTAATTTTATTTCAATTATCCATTCCATGCGATTGTTTATGGTCAACAACCGAGAAAACAGTAACATCAAAGATGCGAAAACTGGACACGCCCCCGTTCATGTTTTCATACAGACGGGGTTATTGCGGTTAGTGCCCACAAATAATTGCCCATTGAGTGTCTTGCATTTGGGAACTGATCTGTGGGGCAGCAGACTAGGTGGGCGGGTCTTACATTGGTTGGGTGCTGGACTGTTTCTTATTACGTCATTGCAATCCCGGAAGAGGTGAATCTGCAACAACAAATACATTCAAAATAAGGGGGGGTGCAATTAAGCCTTTGAAGTTCTTCCAGTGAGACGCGAATATCTAGTAATACACATTTCGTATTTGCCGATATCTTGCATAGTTACCAATGTGGACATAGTCTTATCATATTAATCAGCGTTGTTCATCCTGTAGATGCTAGCTTATTTTTAGCTAGATGACTGGCTAACGGGTTAGGTTGTTGATTTACCTCTCGTAAATAATAATATACTGTACCTAGCTAGCTATGCTAACCTAGAAAGATACATATCAAATGTTAACACATAATTTACTTCAAACTATATAATGTGAAGTGAACGTACGTTAAGCTGAATCAATGAAAAAAGCAGTGAACATAGCGGAAGGCAGCGCATTCAATCCCTTCTTACCTGAAAGAACTGTACTGTAGCGGTTTGTCGATTTGACAAAAGCTCGCGCCAGTCAACATGCCACTGCTGTTTTCCGAGAGATTTCCATGGCCCAGTTTGCAGATATACACAGCTTTAAGTGCTGCATTGCTCACTGGAACCATCTTGAGTGGCTACTCAACTGTCAAAGAGCCATTGGACTACACACAGATGCAGAGCAGTACTCCTGTAGAAAGTGATGATGTTGATGATGATCAGTATACCAGTCTTGGAGATGTAGCTGCCACAGTCCTGTTGTACCTGGTTTCAGACACTGTTTTTGTTTGGGTAAGTTTGTGAACTAACTGCGGTTCATTGATTTTCATTACTTGATCATTCTATTGCGTTCGCCTAATAGCTTATGGCAAACGTTCTCCTTGATATGAACATATTTCATAGATTATGACAAACGTTCTCTTTGATATTAAAATAATGTTTTTGAGATGGTGTCAGTTTGTTGTGTTTAATGTGATTTGATTTCATGTGGTTTGAAATAAATTGTCATGCTGCTAAGGTGATGGTGAATACTGCCTGCTGTGTCCTGATGCTGATTGCAAAGGCCATCCAGTGCATTGTCTTTGGCCCACTCCGTGTCAGTGAAAAACAGGTCAGTAGGAACGTGTCAAAATAATTTAAGTCATTAACAAGGTAGGAAAATGTTGTTTTTCTGGAAGCCCTCACTGCAAAATGCCAACTCCACTTTAATAGGGGAAAAATCGGGATGTTATGTCAAAGTATTTTTATTCATCAAATGCACCAAATTACACAGCGTCATTGTGAACAATGAAATTCTTGTGACATGGCACACGGCATCTACGCAGTAAGACTTAAGAAATATATAAAGCAAAAATATACATAACAATGTCAACTTGAAAGAGTGCAGAATGGGGAATATGAACAATATGGGTAGAAGTATTGAATATTATAAATGTAATATAGTGTAATATGCCTATGAATGGTACATTAAAATACTCTAATGTACATTGAATGTAAATAGAAAGACATCAGAGCATTTGGAATGTTCATGTGATCAATATGATGCTAGATCAGCGTTGCTGGTTGAGAAGCCTTATGGCCAGAGGGAAAAAAACTGTTTGTGAGTCTGGAAGTGCGTGCCCTGGTGCTCTGGTAGCGTTTACCAGACGGCAGCAGTGTGAACAGACCATAGCCTGGGTGGCTGTAGTCTTTGATGATGTTCTATGCTTTCCTAAGGCAACGTGTCTGGTAGATGCCTTGCACGGATAGGAGATGGCAGCTGATGACGCGCTCTGCAAACTTCACCACCCTCTGGAGGGCCGTGCCATTAGCAGCGGAGCAGCTGCTGTACCAGGCAGTAATGCAGCCATACCCGGCAGTAATGCAGCCTGAGAGGATGCTCTCAATGCTGCACCTGTAGAAGTTGGTGAGAGTTTTTGCAGACGTGGCAAACTTCTTGAGTCTCCTCAGGAAGTATAGTCGCTTTCGGCCAGTTTTCCCTGCCGAGTCTGCTTGCCTGGACCAGGTGAGGTCATCTTTGATGAACACTCAGAGGAACTTGAAGTCGGAGACTCTCCACTTCAGCTCAATCGATGTGTATTGGGGCATGACCCTCTCCCCTGCCGCTTCCTGAAGTCCACGATCATCTCCTCAGTCTTACAGACGTTGAGAGAGAGGTTGGTGTCCTTGCACCATTTGGCCAGGTCCCCTACCTTCTCTCTGTAAGCAGTCTCATCATTGTTGAAGATGAGACCCAGGATGGGTGTCGTCCACAAACCCAAGCATGACGTTGGAGCTGTGTGTGGCCACGCAGTCATGCGTGAACATGGAGTACAGGAAGGGACTGAGTATGCAGCCATGGGGGGCTCCGGTGCTCAGGGTCAGTGCAGAGGAGGTGAGGTTGCCCATTCTCACCACCTGGGGTCTGCCCATAAGGAAATCCAGGATCCAATTGCAAAGGGAGGTGTTACGTCCCAGGGTCCTGAGCTTAGGAACAAGCTTAGCGGGCACAATAGTGTTGAATGCTGAGCTGTAGTCCACGAACAGCATCCTCATGTAAGTTTTGCTTTTTTCCAGGTACGAGAGGGCGGTGTGTGTTGTCAGGGCGATGGCATCGTCCATAGATCTATTGGGGCAGTATGCACATTGAAAGGGGTCCAAGGTGTCAAGAAGGGTTTGAGTAGATGTGGGTTCTGACCAGCCGCTTAAAGCACTTCATGATGGTGGAAGTCAGTGCTACAGGGAAGTAGTCATTCAGGCAGGTGATGGAAGGTTTCTTTGGTACAGGGACAATGGTGTTCTGTTTATAGCGGGTGGGGACCGCAGACAGAGTCAGGGAGAGGTTGAATATAGAGGTGAAAAAGTCCGCTAGCTGGTCGGCGCACCCCCTGAGAACACGGCCTGGAATGCCATCTGGCCCTGGTGACATCTGAGGATTCACTCTTTTAAAAGCTCTCCTCAGCCGTGGTTAGGGACAGAGTGCAGTCGTCTTGGTCTTCAGCAAGCCTTCCAGAAGGAATTGTGTTGGTTGCCTCAAACCATACATAGAAGGTGTTGAGCACGTCAGGGAGAGACATCAGGCTGGGCATCATTTCCGTTTCTCCCTTTACAGTCTATGATGTGTCGCAGTCCATACCAGATGTCCTGTATTAATTGAGTGAGTGCTGCCGAATGTCCGGTATCTGGTGAATGAGTGCTACCGGATGTCCGGTAACTGGTGA